>JAAGNO010023152.1:0-45716 GCA_033439905.1 Ceryle rudis | reverse complement strand
TAGAGACGAACTAACAGGAGCGAGAGGGAGACGCGAACGAGGTCCAGGGGCGGGGGGGGGGGCGGGAAGACTTTGAAATGTTGTTGCAGAACCTGAAGTCAACAAATAGGAAGTTTTACTACTTTTCAAACACCCTCACTCATTGTCTTTCCTGATCCTGGGCTAACAGTGGTGGAGTGAAATAAGTGATCTTCACACACATTTTCTATCACAGTTTGGGTCAGTTCTCCATTTCTGGAGCACGAGTGCTTTTTGGGAGCTGTTTAATTCACTGCTGCTACTAAGTTGTGACCATTTGCCTAAATGAACTCTGAGACTGGCACTCAAGAAACACATCCTTGTTACTTCCTACATCCATATGTTGAATGCAGACTCTACTGACTTAATATTTCAAACTCTCAATTCTAGAAATATTTGACTGGACAGCATTTGCAGGAGGCTTAAAAACACTGTTGCACAGTTAGGCTGTTAAAAACTGACTGTCCTGAGAAAATACGGGTATAAAATTCAGCCTATTCTATCTCCCTTATCATGCATCAAGGCAAGCCATAAAAAACTGACCTGCAAAACATCTATACATTAGTTAGAAAAGGCTGGCTAGCTGCAAATAGCCAGCCAACAGAAAATCACTTGTCTGTGTTAAGAGTTCCCAGCTGCTTATCCTCCACCATAAGGCACAAGCAAAGCTCTCTACATGTGGATGAGAGTAACCCCTTGACTCATGAAGTGATGGACTGCACAAACACCACTCATGCATCCACAAAACCAGCAAGGTAACATCTTCTCACTGCTAAGAACAATTACAACCACATCTAGCCCAGCAGTCACTGCACTTGTTTACTGTGTTAACAACCTTGCACACATGTATTTCACCAACAATTATAGCTGTCTTCAGAGTTCACAGAAAATACACCTTCCTGGACCTTTTTCTATTCAAATATATGAAATTTATCCATAGTCATGAACATGGCAAACAGCAAAGGAGTGTTGCAATTATCATAGTGAAAGAACAATTTCCTCGATCCCAGCATCCAGCCATCTGTTGCCACCAGAATATGGCACCTGAGAGAGAAGAGACAACATTCTTTCTTTGTCCCCTGCCCCCCTCCCTCACCAGCTTGCAACCTAAACCTGAGTTTGCCAATCCTTCTATCACAGCCAAGCTTACTGCAGAAATCTGGAACTCTTAATTTAGGATAAGGGCTTTAGCAGTGATATCCATTATAAAACCTCAGGAAACACATATTCAGCATTGCTCTGGACTCTTTCAAGACGCATACCCATCCCTCTGAAACCTTTCTGAAAAACAAACAGAAAAGCAGGATTAGTAAGTGAGCAACAGGTAATTTGTAAGCAATAGTGGAAGGCAGCCTGTCTGGTAACAAATTCCTTGCAGAATGATTCTGTGAAGACAAGTCAAAACATACAAGATAAATGTTTAATATTTCCTTATTAATGTCAACAGCTTTTTCCCAGCTGACTACAAAGAGACACCATTTAAAGTGGATATATCCAACAAGCTCAACTCTACAACTCTGTTGGTTTCTTGTACAGTGTGTAGTAATCCTAAACTTCAATTTTTTTCTTGTTTGATCTTCAAGTTTTAAGCAAAAAAAGGGGACGTTAAAGCATTTTCAAGCATTTTTTGGTCTTTTAATTCAGTCACACTTTCTGCTTTCTATGATTTAAATTATTCATAGCAACTTGTGCAGATTCAGATGTCAGCAAGTCATTGGCTAAAAAACAAATTTAAAAAGGACTCTGTAGCTATTCTCATATCAGAGACATCCTGTACCCAGACAGGAGTGATCACTCCTTTTCAAGTAACATTTACAGCGTGACTCATCTCATTCTTTAATGACTTTAAAGCTACTTCATGATCTAATAGAAACAGGCATTAGGTGGTTAAGTTCTGTTTAACAATTTCTGGAAATCTGATTAAATAGCATTCCCAGCCAAAATCAGTTAACTGAAGAATACAGGGGTTTCCCCAGCAGTGCATTCTGTCTATTAGACCCTTTAGAAGGGGTGAGGAAGAGTCTTTACATATTGTTTTGGTTTTATTGGTTGGATTTCTTTTTTTCATCAAGCTTAATCTAAACTAATCTTAGATGTTAGCCTGTGAATCTCCTTAGAGTTGATGTTCAGTTCACAAATGACATCCTCTTTTCTACATCTACTGTAACAGTGCCAGGGTTTAATCATTTCTGTAGGTAAACACCATGCAGCCACTCACCCATTGCCTCACCCCTCTGTGGGATGAGAAGCAGAATCAGAAGAAAATTGGTGAGACCCAGGAGGTTGAGATAAGGACAGTTTAATAAAACAGCACAAAACCAGAAGAAAACATCAGTACTAATAAAATACCACATGAGTAATAGAAGCTGAGAAGGCTTTACCTGTGTCCAAGACGCCAACTTTCCCTGCTCCAGCCACACTAAAACTACACACTGAAGCAAGATGAAAACAGGCAGCTCTATCCTGGCCTGACCCTGCCCTTATATAGGGGCATGTATCAGTATGGCTCATAGCAAACATCCCATTGGCTGGTTCAGTTGTTTATCCCAGCTGTGGCCCTTCCCAGCTGCAGCCTCTCCTAACAGCTTGGGCCAGCAGCTGTTTGTGATAATTAACCCAAACTGAACCCAGGACAAACAGTCACTACCCAGTAATCATTGACCTTTTTTTTTCATGACAAAAAAAAGGTAGCATAAACTAAGATATTTTTTGGCCAGAAAAATCAAACTGATAAAACATCAGAGATTCTTCTCATTCCCCTTGAGGGCACTTTGAGCATGGCAGTTGCATCAGTAGAGCAAGCTATCAGTGCTCCTGAGGCTAACCCAAAGATCAGTCATGTAGATAGTTTAGATAGGGGACATAGAAGTACAAACTCGGCATGGGCAATCCCAATCTCTGTACACCCTCTAAGGACCAAGCAATTTAGGACACCTCCAGACACCAGCAGATTGTCTGCAGGCTGCTATATGGCAGTTCAGGAGACAGGTGGTGGGCCAGAATGCCAAGTTCATGGTCCCTGAACACTGATCTTGCTGAGAAGTGCAGGTGTGCACATAAACACTTCCCTAATGCCTGAGAGTACACTGGGCTTGTAAGAGAAAACATGCAAAGCAAACCTCCTGCCCAGATGAATTTATGATCTAAAAGACTAGATGGACAACTGAGAGTGTTTTATGTCCTGGGACAGGTTGGAAAGGGAGGAAAGAATGTGAAACAAATAAAGGGTGAAAAAAAGTATTTCCCATTAATCAGTTTAAGGGCATACAGTTACATCCACGTGTCACAGATGCCTAATGTTTGTCTCTAAATAAGGTATTTGTATGGGAACATGGCCAGTTAGGCAGCTACCTGGTCAACCGTGGATGAAAGCAACTGATTTATGTGAGCACACTGGGCATTTATACACATAAATTACACAGCTATTCACACAGTATACATCTGGGTTTGAAAGTCCAGGTCTCAGGTTGTGAAGAAGTGGGGGAGGACTCTGGACAAATAAATGATAAACAGTAAAATCCTTTTGATGAATCCAGGGGATGTCCAATATAGCTGTAAAAGGTAACTCACAAGCAGCTCAGCGAGGACCTGGCCCAGGATAGCCTCCCGCTGGTTTCCAGCAGTGACTGCATAAGACACACAAAGAGAAGCAGAGCAGTGGGCTTGCTCTGTTTATCAGTCTCTTCCTGTATCCTATTAAGTCCGGGTTTTTTTTCACAGCCTTGTCTAGTTTTGAATAAAACACAAAACAATCTCCAAAATTAGACCAATCAATGCATGGAAAGCACTCTATGCCTCTGTCTGTGCCTGACCTGTGACTGAATACTTACCATTATATTTAGCTCAACCATTTACAAGTCTGTGATGTCAAACAAATGCTCTACTTTCCACTAGTTTTGCAAAGTGCTCCTAAATTTAACTCTGAGTCAACACTGTATGACTGCACATTTAAGTTAACCTGCATAGTCAGCTTATAAATTTTTAAGAAGCTTCTCCTCCTCTAACAGTGAATGTAAATGCAAGTTGTTTGAACAAAGACACTAATTTATCACTTATAACAATGAATGCACCTCTTCAGCTACTGCTTGAAATATGCATTTTCCATTAGCATTAATGGAGATAAATGACAAAAATGATGTATAAAATGCAGAATAAAAATCAGAAGGCCAGGACATAGTCTGGTATAAAATGCAATACTTCCAGCAACATCAGCAGTGTTATGCCCATTTTTTGAAGCCAAATATGTGGCTGTTAGTTTGTAATTTCTAAGATACTTTTGTGGGGTGTGATGCTTATAATCTTTTCATCTAGTGCTAATTTCCTTTTGATTTGAAGCTATTATAATATATTGTTTATGCTTTCACTCTGTCTGCAAACCTCTCCTGTGCAGTCAACAAGTTTTAAACAGTGCTTATTAGTATTAAAATTATTTATGAGTCTTCTTAAGCATAGGCTTAGAAAAAAAAAAAAAAACAAGACTTGTCATTGCTTTTAGTCATCACCTACAATGCAGATGGATTTAGCATTTGCAAAAATTTTGGAATAAAAGGCAGAACTGAGTAAACTAAATCACAGATATTCTATAAAATACCTGCATGGAAGAAAAGGCTGAAAATACATGGGGAAGAAAGAGATTAAGGAAGAGTTTAGGATAGTGATGCCACATTTTCTTATCACCATATTCCAGTATTTAATGGGTGGCTACAAAGAAGATGGAGACTCCTTTTTTACAAGGAGTCACATGGAAAAGATGAGGAGAATGGGTTCAAGTTACTCCTGGGGAGATTCTGATTGTACACAAGACAAAATTTTTCACAAGGACAATCATCCATTGGAATACTCTCCCCAGGGAAATAGTAGAGTCCCCAGCTTTGAACAATTTTAAGATTCGTCCGGACAGGGTGCTAGGCCATCTTAGAGATCATGCTTTTCACAAGGAAGGTTGAACCAGATGATCTTTCAGTTCCCTTCCAACCTGGAATTCTATGATTCGATGATATTTTTTAAAATAACAATTTACCTACAATAAACTAGCATATGTTTTGCACAAGGTCACATTCAGAATCACAGAAAAATGCGCAACTGCTGCATCTATGGGAGCCTTCCTTCTTACAGTAATAGCAGTAGTATTGTGTACTGAGCAGGTTTGTGGGATCTCTGATATGAACTAAGGTCCTACTCAAACAAATGCTTTATAACAATGGCGCCACACCAGAGGTTTTGCAATGAAAGAATCAGAATGGATAAACCTCTACTCCCAACATGAGCCCACAGCTGGTGGATGCAAAATCAACCACAGTTTTCGTAAGTCACCCTTCCTGCTCTATTTCCAGCATTTTTTGGTTGCAAGAACTGCAAAAAGTAGACTCTGACCTTGACTTAAATCCTATTCCAAATAATTTTCCCTGTCAAATAAATGGATCATTTCTTCAAACACAAAACTACTCATCCGCTGTCTCAGCCACACCTATTCTTACCTAATGTCTATGGTCTTTCAATGAACTCCAGTTTTCTATTTTTAATTTACACTCACTGTCAGAATTTAATTAAATGGGTTTTTTAATTATTATTAATTATATGCATAGTCCAAGATGAGAGATGCATAACAGAAAATGAGCAAGGACTTCAACAATCCAGATCAACTTCTTTGACATATAGTAAAAGCAGAGGAAAAGAAAGTGTAGGTGCATGCATTTATTCTTTTGTTCTTGTCCAAATTTATGTTTATGAACTAAATACGTCCCCAGACGTCTTGAAGAAGTAGAAGGGTTTTGAAGTGATCCACTAAAGTCAGCTGGATATTGCGCTGAGATACTCACATGGGAATAAACCTAGATTAACCCTATTATGATGTACAGACTGAGAAAGAAGGGCCTTTGTTGTCTGATAAATGGGTACGGGAAAGAAGATTTGTTTGTAGAATAATCACCAAAAAATACACGTTTCACCTACCTTTTAATCCAGAATGCAGGGAAACACTTTAGACCAGCTGAGGCAGTACTACACTGGGTACCTCAGCAAGCAGCAAAGGCACCTTCATTGGCATTGATGATCAGTACTTCATTTCAAATCTCCCAACCATCTCCCCCTTACTGTGCTTTGATTTGCATAACAGAGCTTTCTCAGAGCACACAAACTCTTTCAGCTGATGCTAAACCCAAAGATGTGCTCCAGCCACTAATGAGCATTTAGTCTACAGGACCAGGCTATGTTAGGATGAAGTTCCCAAAACCACACATGGTGCAGAGGTGAGTGCAGGTTGTTTCACTCAGCAGATCCACTCCTAATGGAGCACACTACCTGATAATGTAGAAAGAGTCATGTTCAACCACTGAAAAAAAGGGACAATGACAAGTGGGGACAAGTCTGATTATAGTCAGCCAAAATCAACTGTCAGGGCCTAACAAGCCTGTGATGAAGTACAGCTAATGTAATTATCACCTTAGGGTCCACAGAGAAGTGCACTGATATAGTAGAAGACAAATGGGCTAGTAAGCAAGAGTCAGACAGGTAAAATGCAAGGATTTCCAAACCAAAGGCTGTGATGAAGGCAGCTGCATGGTGTCAGTAAGAAAAAGGGCAGTAAGTCAAAATACAAGGTAACACAGCTAACAAAGGAGCGTGAGAGAGCAGTTACTTGGTTAAGGAACCCAAAGCTCATAGCTTATGCTAAATTACATGAATATAATATCGTAGTTCCTTAACACCTTTGACAGAAAAAAAAACTATTAGGAGATCTATCTTTCTTTAACTTCTTCCCTTTTCTATCTTTCCTCTGGTCTCATATTACATTTTTGTCATGAAGGCTGCATGTTTTTTTCTACAATTCCCAAGACAGGGATGATGGGTTTTGCTGTTGACATTGCCAGTGAACCACACATGAATTCATAACAGCTCCCATGTCCAAAGTAGACAGCATAAGAAATTACCTTCAGACAAACATCTTTTTTTCCTTAATATCTGATACTATAAACCTGTTACTTCCCTCATGGATCAGAGATCTTGGGGGAAAAGCAAAATGGACAAGAATTTCTACAGAAAGACAAAAGGTACAGGTTCTATGGAAGAACTTTGTATACTTTTTTTCTTACATTAGAAAGAGAAGGAAACAAACCCTAAAGCATCACATTCATAGGTCACCTTTAAATACCAAATAACAAATAATTACACATACTCCATCATACTGAGTTCTGCATATCACATTGATGTTCCTCAGTTCATCTGTCTTTCATGCTGAGGGGACTCATCCATCAGCTAGTCATCAACAAGCCTGTCATATGAGGATGATAGAAGTTATCTTCAAGGTAACTCATTGACACTACTTAATTAAATATCTTGAAATATTGCATATTATTTTCCTGTATCACCACTGGTGACAATGGTAATTACATGGTGATTCCCACAAACATTTTATGAATCCTCAATTATTATGCTACTAGCTAGATTTGACATTATTACTGCTAGACTGTAATGAATTATTTGTAGCTAAATATTTGAAATATTCAGCCACCTTTTCTGTTTATAAGTTATCCAAGATTGTGCATTCATAAAAGTTACTCTGATTTTTTTTTAAAAATATTCAATGACTAGGTATTTGAAAAAATCCTGATGATTTTGAGTTGGTAATTTCCAAGGCAACAGAAGGTTGCAACTCATACCTAAAACATAGCCATTCTAATTGCCCATATATATATATATACACACATATTACAGCTCATTTCCGCTAATAAGTATTGATTAAGAAGAGTGTGTCCAGCAGATTAAGGGAAGTTGTTTTCCCCCTCTACTCTGCCCTACTGAGACCTCACCTGGAGTATTCCATCCAAATCTGGATTCCCCAGTTCAAGAGAGGTCTACTTGAGAGAGTCCAATGGAGGGCTACAAGTATGATTAAGGGACTGGAACACACCTGCCTTACGAGGAAAGGCTGAGAGACCTGGGGCTTTTTAGTCTGTAGAGGAAATGAGTAAGAGGGGATCTAATTAATGTCCATAAATACATAAGGGCTGGGCTTCAAGAAGGCAGGGACAACATATTTTCACTCGTGCCTTGTAATAGGACGAGGGCCAATGGATTCAAGCTAGAGTACAGGAAGTTCCACCTCAACCTGAGGAAGAACTTCTTTACTGTAAGGGTTGTAAAGAAATGGAACAGACTCCCCAGAGAGGTTGTGGTGTCTCCTTTTCTGGATACTTTCAAGACTTGTCTGGATGCATTTGTGCATGATATGCTCTAGTTTTGTCCTGCTCTGGCAGGGGGGTTGGACTGAATGATCTTCAGAGGTCCCTTCCAACCCCTAACATTCTGTGATTCTGTGATCTTATAAACATTCATAGGAAGTGTGGACTCAGGGATGTGTATTCCTTGCATTTCCATTACCTTCCTCCTCAAGGGACATATAGATGCAGCAAGTGTTGCTTTATTAGGCAAACACAGGGCCTGTTTCTCAGTGTGTCAGTAGACACACTCCCCTTTGCAAGTCGTAGCATTTGGAGCCCAATGGAAGATTCACAACTTTCTATATTTCCAAGGATGACAGTGGTTCATTTTTCTGCCTGACTAATTCCTTCATGAAGTTTCAGTGCAAACCAGACAGACCCTTCTTCTCCCACATTACTAATGATAAAACGAGAGGAAATGACCTCAAGTTGCGTCAGGGGAGGTTTAGATTAGATATTAGGAAGAAATTCTTCACTGAGAGAGTGGTTAGGCACTGGAACAGCCTGCCCAGGGAGGTAGTGGAGTCATCATCCCTGGAGATGTTTAAAAAACCAGTGGACGTAGCACTTGAGGCTATGGTCTAGTGGATAGATAGACGTTGGGATGAAGGTTGGACTCAATGATCCTAGAGGTCCTTTCCAACCCTAATGATTCTATGATTCTTCCAGGGAGCAAAAAAGCACTTTTGAAAATATCATAAATATTTTTGTATCACTGAAAATCAGATAATTTCGTAAGCATTGTTTAATATGCCCCTTCTAGCTGCCACATCCTGTTTATGTGTGGGTGCTATTTCTGACCACGTAATTTATTGATATTGTATTATGTTTGTTCCAAATGGATCAATTTCTCCAGAGTTTTCTTCCTGCTGTGTCTTGCACTAACAAGTGCAGTTCATCCCATGGTGTGTCACAGACAAAGCACTTTCTGAGAAGACTAGCAAAGCTACGAAGGATTTCGGAGAGACATTAGCAGACATGGGAAACATGCAACTTGGAAACAAAAAAAAAAAACCCTTGGAAATAGTTCTGTGTTCCTAAAAATTAAAAATCTCTTTTTATCCCCTCATTTTCACTAATTATAATTGCAGGACATAAATCCACACTAGTGTGCCTCAGAGTCTCCTCCAGATATTTTGCTTCCATATGCTGTGAGGCTATTTTCTCTTTTTAATTTCCATCTCTCTTATTCTCTCTAACTCCCGCTATTTGCTCTACCACATCTCTGCTAAGCTCCAGGTCCCAACAGACTCTCCCCCTCCAGTTCTTTATTTGCTTTAATATGCTCCTTGCCTGAAAAAAAAATGTTATCTGGTTTCCTCCTCTTCCACTAATTTTCTTGTCCTCTTCATCTTAAACATCACTATTTTCTGAAGCAAACTGACTCACCTGAATATTTAACTACCACTACAAAGCCTCGCCTAAGTACTTCATATGGTTTTTTTTCATTCCCTTTTTCAAAGGGTCTGGTGGTTTTTTTTACTTCACATCTGAATTGCCTGCTTAAATACATCACAACTACTGTCGACCCTGGCCAATAAGGATATTGAAACACACCTACTTTGCCCAGGGATGTTACACCACAGAGTAACCAATATCACTATCTGCTGGCCTGGTACCTCAGGCAGCAGTCGTGAAATCCAGCCATCATATTCCACCAGACCCTGAACACAGCTTAGGGGTCTCTTTCTGGCTTTTATAAATATTGCTCATCCCTGAAAATCATTAAGAGAAAACAGACATTTTTTCTGAAAGCTATCTTCTAGATGTTTCCTGTACTAAACCAGTCACACTCTGTTCCTAATCCAGTACCTTTGCCACAGTGTCTGCTTTTACTTTACATCGTGCACCATGTTGTACTTCATGGAGTATAGGTGGGGAATACTTATCACCTGAAGAAGTGTTATGATCATTTCCTCCTGACATTTTATACTATCAAGTGGTATAAACTATGATGAAATGTCACCATTCAAATACAGCAGCAAAAAAGAAGCCAACTCCAAACATGAGCTGACTACAGAGTATGTGGAAAACACCCCCACTTTATCAGCAAACAGTGAAAAAGTAGTTGATAATTTATGTCATAGCATACAAAGTCTCTGAAGTCATACATTATTCATGGAAAAAGTCGTCTACTTTGTGTCTTTAAAGAAGACACATTAAAAAGTACAATGTTAAAAATAGATGGCATTTTATTGGAGATCATAATTATTTTAAAAGTTGGCAACAGGGCTTTTTAGTTCCTAAAATGACCTTTCAAGATGAAATGAGGAAACGAAAAGCTGATCTGAGGAAGAAGCTATGAAAAACTCCAGTGCATAAAGAAGTCATTCATCTTTAATCTGGATTTTAGCATATTCTCCAATGAGAACAGAGGCCAATAAAATCACAGTCAGACGTATTATGAAATAGCAGCATAGGTCTGTTGAATGACACAGCATTTGAAACTTTGTTGTGACCCAAACTGTCATGATACATCTGTAATTTGAAAATCCAAAACTTCTCCTGGGCCGTAAATGAGAAATGCACAAATATATTCAAGATCATAAACATGACCAGAAAGCAACCCCTGAATACCATTTACATCTCTCAGTGTTTCTACATATATTATCAGTAAACAGATTTGCTTTCATTTCCCTTAATCAGTGTTCATTCTTCTGCTTACTTTCCTTCAAAGCAAAGACCATGCAAAAATATTGATAGTGTTACACTTTAAATCAACTGTAACAGCGTAATCAGAGCTGGAAAAATAATTGGCCAAAATTATGCAGAAAGGCAGTTAGCAATTCTGAAATACCTCTTGACTCTCCCCTCCTCACCCTCGCTTCATTTTTTCAGTGGTACATTATGTGTGGTCAGTCTCTGGTGCAGATGCTGGGGCCCCAGGTGTGACCCACAACATTTACAGGGCAAGATCCAAGTGAAGATGAATGAGAGAAAGCGTCAGCTTTGGATGACCAGGATGATATTCAAAGATATGATGCCATCCAATTACTTTATCCTTTACATTTACCGTTATTCGCCTAAAGCACAGTCAGTTCCTCAGAAGTGTTGCAGAGGAGATAGGACTCAAAGAGCATTAGCAAAAGAGATTAGTGTTTTCCCCTCTTAAGGCCAACTCCAGAAATGTATCCTTGCTCAGAAAGGATGTTAAGTGCCTTGTTAAATACTGTTGAGGCCAGTGGGATTCAAACAAAAAATGTTTAAAGTTAAGCATATTGTTAAAAGCTTTTTAGACTTAAGCTTTTCTGAGTAATGCCTTGTTCTTGGAGGCCATTTCATTTCTCAGGGGAAGTGAAAAAAGAGGCACAAGTCTTGTCTAGTGAATGCCTAATATCCCTCATAACTGCAATGATCAGGGTGGCAAACTCCATTCAGGCAGTAGAGACAATATGCAGGCAGTAGGCACAGCACTTGTGGCTACAAACACATATTACAGTACCAGAATAATAACTTTAACCTCCGCCTTCAACAAATACCACAAATTCTATATTTCATTATTCATAGGAAACATTCTGCATGTAAAAGTATAAACATGTCTTTAATGCAACAATATTGCATTGTCAGCTCTTAGCAATAGGTTTAATTTTAACTCGGGAAAGCCACAAAAACAAATCAAGCTTTTTGTGTCCCTTTGCATCTTTATGGTTACAAATGAGATTTCCAGCAGCTTAAATTCCAGTGTATGGTGGCTGCACATTGAATCATTAACTACCTAAGTAGGTAGCATAGTCTAGCTACCTTCTGGTAGAAAAAAATATATAAATCTGATTGAAACCTTAAGCTGTGGTTTATATCTTTATAAAGAAATCCCATCTGTTAGTTTCCACTCCAGAACATTCAGCAATGCCTGCCTGAAGGGAAAAAACCCCTAAAACTAAAAATGTCATTGCAGTAGTAGGAGATGGGCTTACCTCCCACTATGTTTTAAATTCAGTACTGCAGTTCTGGCCCTCAAACCCATCTTGTGCAGTGACAGCTGCAATATTGAACTTACACAGGTTTGGGGAGCCAAAACTTCACGTTCCTTAGCATAGGTCAGAGCACAGCTAAAAAAGATGCCTATAGGGAGTGGTTAGGAAAAAAAGTGCTGATGAAAGCAAAAGGGCACTTAAGCTCTATGCGGGAACATCAGGCTTTGAAAGTAAAAGGAAAAAGTTATCATTTTAGAACAAAGAAGAAAGTTTCTCCTGTTACTTATGTTAGTGTCAGTGCCAGGAAGAGCACTGAGCTCTCCAGGGTCTCCATGCTAAACACTGTTTAAACACAGAAGCAGTCACATCCCTGGAAAGTTTTCAGTCTAGGGCCTTTCCTCCTCTGCCTTTTGCAAATATTGCAAAGCTATTCCTCCTCATTTAATGGCAAGGAAGCGCTGTCAAACTAGATAAAGCAAAATGCTTGCTGTGCTTACCATCCCTTTCAGAACACATTTTATAATCCATTACAGTAAAGTATAATTTATGCATTTTTATCAAACTCTGCGTTATTTTAATAACATCTGCAAAGATCAGATTGCAATATGTTCTGGGAGATATTGTTTTGCCCTGAGTTCATAAAATGTTATATTTTTCAGTTAAATCTCCTGCCACAATTTCATCTGCAGTTACCAGTATTTTTTTTATCTATTTTGCCAGTTCTCAGTTTGAGTGGTAAGAGTTTTTAAAGATAGACAATTTGCAAAATTCTCTCCCATTGGCTGTGAATATAGATTTAAAGCAGGACAGAACCAATGACCATGGCTCATTTATTGGCCTTCTTTCTTAAAAGGACATATGTAAAAGAGGTATCAAGAAAATCAGTCTTTTCATAAGCTTTTCATTTAAGTAAACTCTACTCTGATGGAGGACTGTGCTCAAATATAAGCTTTTCCAACCTTTCTACAGAGTATCCTAAAAAGGATTTCCCGCTGAAATATTGAAGATCCACCGTTCTTGGGGACACTCACTTATCTGACAATGAAAAAGGGGGTTCCTGGAGTCATCACTTGAATCAATTTAGTTCAACATTAAAGAGGTGCATCCTTCAACCCTGCCCAAATTACTGCTATATCTCAGCAATTTCTCACACTTTCATGCACTGATAGGACTTCCAGGAACTATCCCCTGCTTCTCTGTGCTGCTGCTCCAGGGATCTTCATTGATGCATCTGGGCAAAATTTGTCTGTCCTTCTGAGCTCCTGAAGAGAACCGTGAAAAGCGACTGAGGTCACTGATTGTTAGAAAAGTGGTCAGGTCATTACCATGAAAGAAAGAGATGTTGGAAGTCTGTGATTCTGCTTGGATGAAACCATCTGGGACTGAAAGCACACTTGTTCTTGGATCAATACTTTGGGCAATGGGATTTTCAGCAAAAGTGGCATAGAAGCCAAAGTTATTTTTGCAATGAAAACTTGCCCAGGTCAAGGAGCCCAACTCTCTGTTCTTGAGCAAAATTCACTGTCCTCAGTCTTTTCTGCCAGGAAATGCTCAGAACTGAACAGACTCACCCTCTGTTTGGGTGAACTGAACTGCAGAGTGAGCCTATCAGGATTTTCCTTCTCACAAGTCAATCAGGAGTCCAACAGAACCCTAACATAAAAGGCCTGTGGCATGCTAGAATAACAAGCTCTTTATGTATTAAATTTATCAGCTCTTGAGAAGTACCAAAGCCTCTTTTCCATGTCTAGAGCTGATGTTTTCTGTTACTCACCTACATTTTTAAGCAGGATCCATGTCTTGTATTACATTGAAAGGACTTAGGCTTTTCATTTCTGTCTCACTTCTCCCACTCTCCATCACTCATCTGAAACTGCAACAACCAAGAACCTTACTTGAGGGACTAGGTGTTGTCTCCACACTAGTGTGCATACATCAGATTTGCACACTGTAATTAGAGAAGGATTAGCTGGTAGTTTGCACTAGCTACTGAGGCAAATTCAGAAAATAAGCTCTTTATTATAGAGGTAGTTAAACCAGCTGCTTTGCTTTATGACTCATACACAAACAAGTGTAGGAGTCTTTATTGTTGTAATAGAAACCATAGAATTGTAGAGCTAATATTATCTTCAAGGAAACTATAGTAGGAATTTTTTAATCACTGGAAATATAAAAATTAAACCTTTTCTTGCCCTTTAAGACATGTACTCCACATTTCTTCCATTTTTCTGAATAATAAAAATGCACACATAAATATGTTTATACAGAGGTAATTCCATCCCTGAGTTGAGACCTATAAACCAAGGCAACTTTGTTTTCCTTCTTACAAACATCTTTTGATCAAGTTATACAACGAGATACAATTGAACATATATATGTGGTTAAGCCCATTTAAAATTATTTGGGTCTAGTTAAACATATTTGGAATGTACTGCTGGTATCCAAAAATGTAAAGCTATAATATCCCAACGGTATAAACAAAGAGAGTGTAGGAATTTATATTAGGCAGTATACAAACAGTAAGGTCTCTCAGATAGAGAGCAGGAGTAGGTTAAAAACAGGAACAGTGCTAGGGGAGGTGAGGTAGAAGACGAGTTTATGAGGTGACAGCTCTGTATTGCCTAAGCTTATCTAGAGGTGGGTGGAGAAAAGAGTTCTGTTTCAAATGGGACTTCAGTATTTCAAAAGGTACTTGTGCTCCTAACCATGTTTTAACTTTCCATCAGCAAAAAGAAGGTGATGCTGGCTCCAGGGTGACCCACCATGAGCTCTAGCTGCCTCAGAGAGAAGACCCTGTAGAAACACCCACTAGGAGAACACATGGGATTCAAGGGAGAGGGGGGAAAATTGAACATATATATATATAAATGCACATACGCACACTGCCAACTGTAAAAGACCTCCATTGTTCCTGATCCCACTCCTTTACTCCCACCATAAAAAATTGAGACCCAAGTATTTGCACAGCATTTCCAGAAATTTAATAGACCGTATAGATTAAACTCTGAGGGCCAAGTGCTGGTGTCAGATACACCAAATGAAATCCCATCTGAGAACAGAATTTGGCTCAGAGTCAGCAAGCAAATGAAAGTTTTTTTCCTCTTTCAGAAGAAACCCAAGTATGTAAAGTTTATAGGCACTGGTAGGAGAATAAATCAATTTAAGTCCATGTCACACCATTCTTTACAGTTTTGTAACAAGGTGTACTTTGTTAGATTTTAATCTGCATACATTTGAGACAGCAAAGCTCTTCAAAATCATCTTTTAATGGCATCGCAATTTATAGACAGTAACTAATTTCAAACTTCATAGCACTTGGCTTTTATGATTATTTCAAATCATTTAAATGCAAATGAATTTCCAGAGAGAGAAAACATCAAATGCCCTTGAGTGGCAACGTGTAATAGAACTGCGAGCAGGAATCACAGTAGGAATTTGAAGCTGTCTGATAGGGTTTGACAGGAGGTCTGTATAAAAGTGTTTGCCTAAATCCAATTTACATTTCATTTCACATTATATTCTATTTACCCATTTTGTCATTTTAATATGACTTATTTACTTAATCCTGTTCTCAAATCCAATCTACTATCAAGAGCAAATGTGGAATTCTGGTCAGGATAGGACTTATAGCTATTTTGCATTTTAGGACAATGGTAATATATTTTCAAAAATAAAGCTAGCTCTCTTTTTCCCTGCAGTTAATAATGTTACAGCACCATGCAGCCAAAAACATTTGTGCATGCCTTAAATAATTATATTTCTTTCAAGCTAAGCAATTGTTTGCCTACTGACAGAGTAATATTTCCTGGGAGGCATTGCTAAGCTACAGTACATACAAAATATTTGGACACAGAGTGCTGAGAAAGATCTGGGCTATACTTAATGTGATTGCACTCAGAAGGATGAGAACCATTCTGGAACTCCCCATTCAGCAGCAGTTACAACAAAGCATCACAGGTTGGTTTTATTCCAGCCAGCTGGATTTGCAGGAGGCAGTAAGAGCTGATCTACCTCTAGTGCTTCCTGTGTTATGGCATAAGCAGCGCAGTGAAAGACTCAGCCACACCTTGTATCTTGGTATCATCCACGTCTTTGGTAACATCCAGCCATTTTGTGAAGAAATGGACATGTCTGTCTTTTTTTTTTTTTTTTTTTTCCTGAAAATCCAGTATCTGTCCATTTGCTACTGCAAAGTGACCAAATGCATTCTGCCCTGCCCTTCCAGTGCAAATTGTGCACTGGAATCCAGAAGAAGCTAAACCATGTCATTTAGTATTTGTACACAGGCAGAGAAGATTGTCAGCTTGCAAAGATGTTTGATCATGGCACGGGCCAGACTTATATATGTAACCAAGGTATACATGTCCTTTTGAGGAAATCCCACTATTTAAGACTACTGGAACAAAGTTGCAAAATTTAGATCTCGCATGTTGCCGAAGTCTGTATTTTTAAAGGCAACAGAAAACACAATTACCTTCAGATACTTGGAGCTATTCAACATTCTTTGCCACGCTTCCAGCAATGTACATGTGGTTTGCAGAAATCCATGAATATTTTCATTTCTTATCAGATATAAATTACTGATACAGTTCGTAGGTACAATGTTTGTAGGTGAAAGCTCCTATAGTCAAGTAAACTGAGTGATGGATTTGAAGGAAAATAGGAGTAAAATATTGTGCTTGGTATAGAGAGATAACTAAAATAGTGCTATTCCGACAGCAGCCAATTTCACAATCGAGATGTCTTTTCTATTGCAGAGGCAATTTTTATATGCCTCCTGCACATAAATGTCACCATTTTGTTTATCATGTTTCTTTTTCATTTATTTTATTAATTTTGTGTACATTCTCTGTGAAGAGACTTCTAAGGTAGTACATTTATCCTGGTTTTTGAGCAATTTGTCTTTTGCAAGGGCAATGTAACTGAGTAAAAGCAGTAATATATGGCCTTTTATCAAAAAGTTATCAGCGCTGTTCAAACCACCAGGCAGTTCATTAGATTTGAATAAGCTAACTGCTGGGTTAGCTTTGGACCTATAGTTTGTCAGGTTAGATTATGTCTATTTTTTTTTTTTTTTCATTTCTCAAACTCCATGGAAAATGTTACTCAAACAATCTACTAGTGGTGATCAGACAGTAACAAACATTGAATAAAGATCTTTTGTGCTACTAGGTACACCTCTACCAGCAACTAATACAGATCCCCAGTTGGCTCCCAGGTGACTAATTGCCCCTCCTTCTTCAGTGTGGGTTTGCTCACAAACTGCCTGGCAGGTTTTCCTTTGAAAAAACCCAGGGTGAGATCTGGTGGAATAGTCCCTTCCCAAGGCCACCCTCATAAAGTTGGACAGCCAGGCTGCAGAAAATTGTATTCCCAATTCCCTGGTCTTTCTCCCAGCACTATTTGCCCCCACTTCTCCCCATGCCCCCCAGCTACACATCAGGGCATGCAGATTGGAGGATCTGGCCCTGAGCAGGCCAGTCAATACCACTTCAGCACATGGAGGGGGAAAATCAAGCACTGTAGACAAAGCCATTATTTGCTGAGATCACCAAACATAATTTGCTGAGATTAGCAAAGTACATTGCTCAGTGCAGTAGGCGAGATGTCAGTCCCTTCACCATGAGGTTATGCTGCACAGAGGCCATAAAGGGCATCTCCTCAAGGACACCTCTGAATCCTGATCTCAGTCTCAATGGCTTTGAGTAGACTCAGATGTCACTCAGTTCTGTGGTAGTGTACCACTTGCACAACGATACCACTCAGTTGACTTCAGTGAAGCTGCCCCAGGTATTTGCTATGTGCATATATCCAGGACCCCTTGCAAACAGGTGAAGTTTCTCAGTGAAGAGCTGAAATCCACTGCAAAAAACTTTTATAACAGTAGAAAACAATCGTAATAAATAAAATAGGTGGAACCTAAATCAAAACCAAAATCTGTCATGAGCCAACATAACTCACCTTTCCTTATTTACTGAGTTCCCTTTTAAATTTCTTCTCTCTCCTACTACTTTTCTTTCCATGGAGCAGTGGGATGCTTTTGGTAATATATAAAAGTCCCTATTTTAACATTTATTTCCTTCTCTGTAATGGAATAAAGCTTTTTCTTCCTGGAACTGTTTCTACTATTTTCTGAAATTAAATATGGATGTCATATCATAAAAGAAATAATAGAAACTTCCACTGTTAATTAGAAAGTGAAAAAAAAAGCCCTAAACTTTAGGTAATACACTTCACACAGTACACTTCAAAGCCAAGAAGCACTAGTGTTAATATAAGTAATGTTGCTTTGCAGACATCTGATACTTTTCTTCCAAACCTGCTGAGTGCACTGCTTTTCTTTCCTATGTTTGTTAAACACCTCCTGCCTTGGACAGCTCAGTATCAATAGGTCATTTTATGCGTGACATAACTGCTTTGAACAAGTTCTATATTTTTAGAGTAAATACTTCAGTTCCTTTTATATTGCAGGTAGGAAGGAGGAAAACACAACAGAAATGCAATTGAATGATAATATTAAAAGAGTAGCATGGCTAGGAAACAAATCTCTAATTTTATGACTGGACAAGCAATTGAAGGACGGGGGAAGATGTGACAGTCCCATTTCCATCTCATAGATTATATATGATGTGGTAATAACACAGACTGAGGGGACATGTTTTGTATCAGGACCAGAACTGAGCAAGTGTCCTACCTTACAGCAATGTGAGATCAAAAATAACAGACAGACTCCAATGCAGGACATATACAAGTCCCATATGTATATTACATCATTTACAAATTATTCATTAATATTTCAAGATGACATGAAGATTATTAGTCTAAGAAAAATAACAGTTTGCTGCTCTTCATGGTGAAGATTTCTTCAGTGAAAAGACTACTGAGATTTTGAGCATAGAATCATAGAATCATCTAGATTGGAAAAGACCTTCAAGATCATAGAATCCAAACATTGACCCTGCTCTACATGTCCAGTGCTAAACCACGTCCCTAAGCATCATATCTACATGACTTTTAAACATGGATAGGGATGGTGATTCAACCACTTCTCTGGGAAGCCTGTTCCAGTGCTTGACAGACCTTTCAGTGAAAAAGTTCTTCCTAATGTCCAACCTAAACCTTCTCTTATGCAGCTTGAGGCCATTTCCTTTTCTCCTATCATTTTTTACTTGGCAGAAGAGGCCGGCACCCACCTCACTATGACCTCCTTTCAGGTAGTCAGAGAGATAAGGTCTCCCCTCATAATCTCACAAAAGAGTTACTCACTTAGGAAAAAATTACAATTAACCTTTAAAAAAAAACATATTATATATGAAATCTAGCTCTGTGTATACAAATGTGACTACACACACACACACACAAAGCTAGGTTATTTAGGATGAGAATTAATATTCTATATCTGGCCAAATAGTCAACATTTTCTTCCAGTATAATCATCTTTTTAAACATGTTAGGACCTCTTTTGCAGGTCAATCACAGTTTTCTGACAAGCTGTAATTTAAATCAGCTCCTTTTTGCATCTAATATGGATGTTTCACTGAAAAATAATTAAAACTAACCACACTACTTGCAGCTCTTCACCTGTCAGACCACTGTTGTGCATGCACATTGCTAATCTCAGGGAAGGAAACACTGCAGAAAAGACAAGGAGGTGACAAAGTAATTGCCCGCAGTGGGTGATTTGAAGAGTTGTAATAAAGAGGTGCTCCCTGCTCACTCTACCTTCATCTTACCTGAATTCCTCCTATTCAGTGACTCACTTTCATTGCCTACACTACCCTTTAGGCTAATAATGGAAATAGATAGCTCTTCTGGCAAGCAACAGAGAGTGTATCAGAGCTATCAACTGTATCTGTACTTTTTCAGCAGCAAGATGGTTCAGTTTGTTCATCAAAAGAGTCTCAGCTTGTTTAATCTCCTTTATCAACCCTTCTTCCCTCTCAGGCTTGCAAAGGCTCCCGCTCCTTAAATTGCTGCCTCTATCTAAGCCAATGCAGCACATATTTCCCCATTCTACAGAATGATGTTTCAATGCCAAAGAGAGGGAACATGAGAGAGAGAAATAATCTTGGCACTCTTTCAGGTTGTTGTGGAGAAAAAGAAGGAAAAAAAACCCAGACAGCCAGTGGGGATTTCCTCTGTAATAAGCCAGATGGCATCATAGGATGCTTGGGGAGACTGTTTCTGTCTAATTCTCTTCAGTGTCAGAAACTGCCAAAGCTCGGCTTTTGTGGTAAAACCAGTGACTAGCTAGTTTATATTCTTTCTCTTTGCTGTGCATGCTGTCCCCACCTGTCACTACTGCCTTTCTAATGCAGCCAGTGCCCGGCACAAATTCCATTCTCTTTCCCACTCCTAGACTCCAACTAATATTTCCTTTCTGCCTATACCAGAAACATGGCTGCAACATTTGCTTTATAACCCAGTGACTTACAAGTTAATTTCTTTCTTCAAGTACAAAATATTTCACATAAAGTGGGGAAAACCAGCTGTGTAATTTCTAAAGGTTGCCATCCTGGCAAGAGACCAAAGAAGGCATCGACGCAGTGAAACGTGGAGCTGGAGCTCTGTAAAACGCAAGTGCTCAGCAGCACAAATGTCAAGAGGGACAACCTCCTTGAAATGCTGGCTGGGGTTGTAAGGCTTCTTTAAATCTGTGTTTATAAATTTTATCTATATACATACATATCTGCTTCTATATCTTTTTCATATCTGCCAAGCTTTGGTGGTTTTGTTGTATTCTGAAACGTGGGCTTGATCTCTCTCCATACCAGATGAATAGGAAAGACTGTGTCTTCCAGAAACATGGAAAACCTTATAAAATATCTGTATGTGATTGCTGTGGGGTTTTTGGTTCCTTAGAGTCAGATCTATGAGATGTCTGCCTGCCTTAAGGCAGTGTATATATCCAGTGTATGGAATAAATTACTTTTCCTGTCCAGAAGTGGTCCTATCTTGTATTCAGCATGTAGTGGTTAGATATAAACTCACTCCTTGCTCAGAGCAAAGTAGCATTTTCCCACTACTTTCTGAAGCTGCTTCTTCCTTTCTGACATGGCTTTTTGTCTCCAAGTAGTCTTCATGTGCAGATATCACGGCAGCAGAGTGAAGAAATACATCCCAGAGTATCATTTCATGTAGGCAATAAAGCTGTTAATGATTGCTGTAGCAAAGGCACTTACAAAATTTTGCATTCAGTGTGCTGGTTGGAAGGCACAGAGCTAATGCAGTGATGTAGATACAGACAGCTGTTAGTCTGTGAAAGGAGGGCTACAAGAGTCATAAAAATTGCAACATTAATAATCTGATAAGTGACGTGCTCACTGATATACTGTCAGCTGGGATAATCTAAAGAGAATCAAAGTTATTTTCCTTATCTAGGTATAAACCAGCAGAAATAAGGCTTACAGGATTTTCACAAGATGTAATATGTCATGACTTTTTGGAAGTAAAGCCATGCAGATAGCTGTCTCACTGTGAAGTTGATGAATGTCTTAAGATATACATGTATATTTTTTTCAATTAAACAAAGTTATACCATTTCAAATCACATTTTCAGATGAACAACATTAGTCTATATCACCATGGATTTACTCTTAATGTATGAAGAGAAATCTGAGGACTGGCAAGTGGGAAGCAAGGATCAATCTACCCTTCCTCTCCACAGCAGCTTTCCACACCTCTGAGAGCAGAACCAAACCCAAAACCTGAATGGGAGTGGGCCTGGTCCCAAAGCATCCTCGGGAACCTGGGGAGAGCCTCCACCCATGATGCACCTGAGAATGGGGGCACACTTTTGGCAGACAGGGTCTCTTGGCAGCACTCAGCAGGGCAGACTGGTTCATAGAGGAGCTAGATGCTGCCCTGTGCAGTGGAGCAGGGCAGCAGGCTACCCCAGCAACCAGCACACCACCCCCTCATGGGCAGAGCCCAAACACACCCTCCACTTCCTCATGCTGCCCCTGCTCCCTCAGCACTGTTTTCCTCTGCTTCTATCCTACCACATTACTTGCTTATACAGGCATACCTGTACAACCTGTCCACGGTGCCTGGGCTCCCCTCCTGTCTGGCCCTCTGCCTACGGTGTGGCAGATTTCAGTTCCCAGAACCCCTCTCAGGGCCAGGGTGAGCAGGAAAGAAGGATTTCTTGACACTGTTCTGTCTAATGCTGGAAGAGAGACCAGCCAAGCAGAACTGATGGAGCCTAAAGATAGCTTAACACCAGCTTTTGCTGAGTGCCTCAGCTACAAAGTGTGTACAAAGCATAGCCCAAAATCCAAGCTAGTACGTTTAAATAGGGCAATAACAACAAAGCCATTTTTTTTCACTCCCAGCTGTGTGTTGAATGTTGTTTCATGTTTATGACCACATCACTATTCAGTACAGATCACCCAGCTCTGCAATCAGTGATGCCCGCTGTGGTTTCTAGGGCCAGTGTGAGCTAGTGCTGCCAGCAGCCTGTATCTGAATGTGCAGGGGCTTTCCTGGGCTCCAGGTGAACCCACTTAATGTCCCAGGAGCACAGCCAAGGGCAAGGAAAAGAAATCCTTCTCCCCATGAACAATTTTTAAACCCAGTATAGAACATACCAGACTGACCAAACTTTAAGTGAGACATTTTTTTCCAACTCTGGTGAGCTTTACACTAAAAAATAATGTCTGAATTTGCCCTAACTCAGGTTTAGTTACAGACGTGAGCTGGGCAGACTTCAGCAGAATGACATATATATTCTCACAGTCTTGGCTAATTAGACAATGAAAGGTATAGTTTAAAATCAGGATAATAGGAATAGCTATATACCAGTACATTAGTGGGAAACTCGTAGGATATTAACAGAATAAGATGCCAGTACCTGTATTTGTTTAGGAAAGCTGGTTTTACCTCCAACAGGATCCTTTGCTAATAGCAGTAAAACTCATGTTGTCAATTCAAGAAGATAACATCTATTTTCTACGTGTATACATTTTAATAATGTCCCGGTACTATTGAACAGTTATGAATCCTTCCATACTCCAGGCATTTGTGTGTCCTCCTCCATAAAAAACAATGCTGATTTGCAGGACGGTGGCCATTAAATGTAAAAGAGAGCCTTACATTGTGGGAATTTCATCTACAAGATTATAAAAACAAGCTTGCAGGAAATTTGGCAGTATAACATTTCTGAGGCAAGAGAAACCTTTTGTGGAACACAGGATTTTTGAAATTGAGTATAAATAGCAGTGTCTACCCTCTGATTGTATTTTTGAGCTGGGCTTGCCTATGGATATCTATCCATTAAAGAATATTCATTAGAGCTCTGATCCTGATAGTGTCTGCCAGATACCTGTGAAATACAGTGTTCTCATAGAAGCTCTAATGCAGTGAGAGGCAGGAGCTGAGGTTGAAGCTGCAGTTTCACAGTTTTTAAACTGCAGCCTCACTGCTCTGACAATGCACAGAATTTTGATGTGAGAGCATAGTACCATGAGGCCTCTTATCAACATGATCACTATGCTAGTGGAAGTTTAGCAAACTTCAAAGCAGGCCAATAAATTTCCATAAAAGCATTGCCAGACCATAATCAAGAGTTCCCAGTTGCACCAAAGATAAAAACTGATATTAATTTGTCCTCATTTGAACCGTGCAGTCCTACTGAAATCAGCAGTACCCATATGTATTAATATCAGTCCTTTGTCTGCAAGAGCTGTTTTTCTGCCAGTCCACAAATTTAGGGATTTTCTTCATTTCTGTTTCAAAGAGTGAAAATGAAAAAAGCAAGACATAAAACAAAAACTCAAAGGACTGCATGCCATTTAGACTGGAGCTATTTTTCTTTGGCAAGCCAAATCCTGCATTTGGCCTTTATGTGACTTTCTCAAAGTCATAGCCTACCGTTTCCTCTTCTAAAATTCAAAGGCAGTGCCTGCTGTTGAGATACCATGCTCATACCCAGTTGCTTCTAAAGCAACTCTGCAAAAAAAATACTCTATAATTTTTCCAAATCTGGAAACTGAACATTTGTTTTATGACTTGTTCCCACCAAGAAGGATCCAAATGAAAACCCTCCTCCCATCTCAATTTTGCGTTTTTCCTTTCCCATGGCTGCCTCACTAGTGCAAAACATGGACATTTAGTGTAACTGTATTTTTTAAGCTGGAATGGCTTACCATAAGAGAGCTAATTAAAGTTATTTTGTAGTGAAAAGAAATGTCATAGAAACATCCAATTGGACTGAGGGGATAAAGAAAATGAAAAAACAAAAAACCAAACCATAACCAAAAAAACCCAACAACCAAACAAAACAAAACACAAACACAAACCAAACAAACACGCACCCCCAATAAAATTAAAAAAACCCCAACAACAAACAGAAAATGAAGCTTGTTCTAAACTTACTTTTTAGAGAAACTAAACAATAAGATTCAGAAGTTTTCTGTAATTTCATCTAGTTCCATTTCCCCTAATCTATTAAATTAAAGGCCAGAAAACCCCTCTTTGCAAGATTTGCTAATCTTACTGATTAAAATAGTTATCATCTGTGTTTAACTAATGGGTACCTTTATTTAATTTTTTTTTTTTTTTTTATGGAAATGTATTTCAGAAAGCCCTTCACCTTGACATGGGGACACCTGGGAATGAGGGATCCATCTTCATCCTCAGCAGGTTTCTGATGACCATCCCATACCTTGGTAGATGCGCATGTCCTTCTCCCAGCTTCCACACCTTGCAAAGTTGAGATGGAGCTCCATGCTAGGCAGGACTCAAGAAGTGATATGGCAACAGTGACACCTGCCCTGCATTACTTGGGGTTGAGATGGGACAAATTTGTCCAGGCACAGCACTGTGCAGATGCAATTGCTGCTCCTTCTGCTCCAGCCTGGGGGTAAAGGGAATGCCACAATGTCTGACAGCTGCTACAGCAGACCCTGCAGTTCCTATAAGCCCCATGTAGTGGCTTAATTTTTACAGTTACTTACTTAAATACTTCATTTTTAATAAATCTGAGAGCACGATCAAATCAAAGCAGTGGTGTGTCTAGCATTTTCTCCTGCCTCCTTTTGTACTGGCAGAAAGAGATGAAGGTGTCATTTCCACAAAGTCGTGACTCAAGTATAAAAATAAAATTTACATTTATCATATTTGGAGGCAACCAAGGAAAACTGACCTCATGGTATGAGCTATAATAAAGCTCAGGAGGGAGAAATTAAAATAATTAGTAGCAATTACTACCAAAATTATGGTACTGAATAGGACAGTATCTAATAATGAGAGGTCGCAATTACTAATGTGCCCTTCCGTATGTTCATTTGTCTTCTCAGTATTGTAGTCATTTGTGTTGTTCTCTCACACAGCAGGATCCTCAGCACCACTTTCCTTTCCCCTTTATAAGAAGTTCACAATAAACAAGTGTTCAACATGTTCAGAGAAGCAGTTTGTGACTTCTGAGGGCTTGAAATAATATGGGCTTTCTTTCAGTCTCTCTGTAAAATCTGCTTTACTGCATCTGAGCGTCATCATCTTTTGCTTTATTGTGATGCAAGGGAATGCAGCCAAGAGGTGAAAAAAAAAAAAGAGTAAATTTAGGTTTGCACCTAAATAAATGGAAACAGAATCAAACTTCCCCTTCTTCTTCAGGCACTTAGACTTTGCACCTGGTAGGAAGGTTTATCAGTGGATTTTACTGTTGGAGCTAATTCAAACTACTCATGGAAGCCTTTTTAATGTCATCACAGTATAAAAATTCTTGCACAAGAGTAGCATTCACATAAGTATTTTTATCAAACTAGCCATCCTGATAAAACTAATACATGTATCTTTTCATCTTGAAACTTGAAGCTGAAGAGGGCCTCTAGAGGTCACATACAACATCTGCCTACTCTGATACATTTCTACAGATGTATGGTAACTTGGATTCCTAAAACTCTGCAATTTGTAATATTGATCTGAGAGCAAATCAGCACAAAGGCATTTTGTTACTTCTAAATTCTTAATCAAAAAAGGGCATTTTAGGTCAACCTTTTTCTCCTTAATCAGAATGTTTTCTTTCAGCACAAATATGAAAGTAAACTTCAAAAAGTAACATTAAAATGATAAATTACATTATTCTATTCCAGAAATTTCATAACACATTATAGCAACTCTATTTAAGCCATTTTTCACAGCCGGATCTCATTGAAATCAATATTGTCTTGAAGGATGTTTTGATTTCAACATCACAGCATTTTCCAGAGGAAAAGTATTTTTAAAAGTGTTGACCATATTAATCATTTTGTGCTTTAGCTAAAAGTGGACATAGCATTAAAAAAAAAACCACAATGAGGACTAATACATTATGTTGTTTATAATCTACAGATAACCACAGAGGGTTTTTTAAAATCTAGAAGTTCAGTACAAACTATTCCCAGGCAAATTAAATATCTGATATACTCTAGTCAAGCAGCAAAATTCCACCCATTCTTTAGGGGACAGACAGAAGTCCTTTTATAGATCCAGATGTGCCAGCTAAATCAGCCCCCTCCTGGAGGCTATAGCTTCCACCAGGGGGCTGGCAGAGCAGTCTGTCGGAGCACTCTAATTTATTTCAGGAAAAATCAGTTAAGATAGCTTAAGTGACCTTTACTGGGAAATTGCTGGGGACAGTAATCACCACTTCAGACAGTGATGAGTACACACGAACAGTGACTTCTTCCACATCGGTACCAAAGTGGGCATCTCTCCATTGCTTCTACATCTGAGTCACAACCCGCTCAAGTTAACAAGGTTCTCAGACTTAAAAAGTAGAATCTAAGTCTTTTTCAGTCCTAGGTTAGGAAATAGTGCTTCTCATAGCATTTCCTCATCACCTATTTCTAGATATATTTGTTGTTGCTTTTTTGGTTGAGTAACCTAGACTGAAAGAGAATGTCTTGGTAAAGTCAACATTGCATGTCTGAATCAGTACTACAGAAAACAAATGCCACCTCTGCTGCTTCTGCCACTTCAGCACCACTCCAAAGGTTTCTGATTCCTTGAGAAGATGCCATAAATAGCCTCTCATACAGAAATATTCTGCCAAATTTTTAACTTGGATCACCTTATATTTTCACCTTCTGTCATCAATACTTTTTGAAAATCCTTTGCTAGAACACACTTTCCATCTTAACACCTTGTTAATTCCATGGCTATGTCTTTCCCCACACTCCCACAGTAATTGCAGGACTCCCACTCAAGTTTCACTGACACTGATAATTGTTTTCCACCATAACTAGATGGGAAACTCTCTTTTTAGTGATGTAGCTCCTGGTGACAGAGCTGTGCTTCTGCCTGCTCCTCCCTGAGAGTTTAACTACACCAGCAAAGATATTCTTCTATGTTAGGTTAAACTGGATCCATACCAGGGGTTTTTACCAGTACTGAAGTGCTGCAGAGGAAAAAAAATTATATCCAAACCCTGTAGTTCAGCATGAACAGAGGCTTCACCTGTAAGATATGGCCTCAGTTAAGCAACAGCTTTGTCTCTGCTCCTCTTACACAGACATCCTTGGTAGGAAACACAAAAATTGTCTCCTATGAGCATTAATACAAATAGGGCACCTGGTAGTATCATTTGCTACACACAACAGCCTATGCACATGAGGAATAATCTCAGGAGAGTAAAGACTGATCTCGTTGCATATATACTAGCTAAACTACCTAATACAACAGAAGGTGCATGCACGTGTGTGTGAATACAAGAAACAGAGAGAGAGAAAGGACAAGGGAGAAAATATTGTGTCTTCAAGCCTCACTGCTGAATATTGCACTACCGGAATCCAGCTAGACATCCCCCAGCTGGAGAAACCTTCCCCCTTCACTGCCTGGTGGAACTGCTATAAAAACAAATAAATACTGAAGAGCTGCCTTCTGCACATTGCTGCTTTCTGACCTCCAAGGGTAAAGATGACTCTGCCACAGCCAGTACAAGCCCTCAAAGGTTATGGAGGATGTTTCAAAGAAATAAAATGAGCACACTAATCCTAACAAACACTGGAAAACATTACTGGGCAGCACAGTAAACACTGAGACAGAAAAAGAGAAGGTCTTTGCTTCAGGGAAAATATTATGAGTAAAAGAAAACGCAGATGAAAGCAGCCATTCAGAAACCCCATAATCAGTTGTAGACATATCTTCAGAATATAATAAAACAAGGACATGAATCCCATATCCTGCCCCTTGCTCGATCAAACGTGAACCTTGTTGGTTCAGAAATACAAAGGCTTAGAAGGAATTAGAGGATCTCACTAGATGGACCAGGTATTTAAGACCAAATAATTATCCTCAAAAAAAAAAACACTGAAGATGTTCCTTTGAAACATTTCATACAGTCTTTTCATACTTGCAAAAAAATATACCTCTGGAAATAATCTAGGGGATAAAATGCAAGAGATAAACCCTAAAAAGTATGCTACCTAAGGGATGAATACTGTAATTATATAAAACCTGTTATGGAACTTAATAATATGTAGCCTACCTGGAATCAATAGGACTAACTCAGCAGGCAGGGAGCAAAATCTGTACCTTAATTTCTTTTCTTACTGAAGTTAAAAGGCTTATTTTCTGTAGGATGTTCAAGGTCCTTCTATTCTTCAGATTTGCCCTTGAATTATTCGTTTTCTTCTGCTACTGAGCAAAGTCTTGTCTTCAAATTGGCAGCTTTGAACTGTTGCCTTGATGAATGATTGCAGGATCTTAAAGCCTACAATGAAAACAGCAGTAGTTTAGGTAAAAGCGAAACATGAGGAACAAGTAAATGTATCATGTTGTTTCTACTGCCATACTACACCTCCCTTACTAAAGGTCCTTTTCCAAATCCTTCATTTTCATCCCACAGTTACTGACATATTTATTTCTTGTTTCTCTTTCTTCCAGGAATGCTGCTAAGGTACAAGGTGCTTTTTTTGGGACAGCAAGATCAAAGGGGAAAGATTTGCACTTGCTTCTCAAAATGATTGAGCCTATATAAAAAATATCCTCATATGCATCTATTCAATCTACATTTTTATTCTTTTTGGTTCTATTTTCCCTGTTGAAGATGCTTAAGGTACTGAAAAAAATAGGTTTAATGTGCTTATTTAAAGTCCATCCCTGTATTCAGCTTTGGTATCTGAGTTTTGCTGACTCAAGTTTGCTGATTGAGTGCATAGTTTGAAGCTTTTCAGACGGTGTTTAGTCACAGGTAAGGCTTCTATTCAGTTGAGTCAGCTCTCACTCACCAAAAGATTTGAAAGTAAGAATTATGGGCTACGCTTAGAAAGCAGCACAGACATCTTCTATTCATATTAGACCCAATGTCCCTGAGCTAGGCAACTAGAACCTCTGCGTAATGTGGCGAGTACTTTGGCATGGCATCTACAGATCTACTGCAGCCATCAGCCATTAGAAAAAAAATGATAAAAATATGTCTTAAATCTCACCTTCAAGGTGCTTCTGAGAGACATGGAATCACAGACTTTTTTCTAATTTAGATATTTTTGTGTTTCCTTGTACTGATAGAACAGGGTAGGAATGTTGTGCCAGGAGAAAAGTGATCACAACTGGTGACCTAGCTAAGTGATGACAATATCCACCAAGGATGTTGAAGACCTATGCTCCAATTTCCTACCTCAAAATTTTTCATGTGTTGCATAAAGAAGCCTTGAAGCAGGGAGATGGTAGAAGTCTGAGCAGGAGATCACGAAAGTCATGCAGACATTGCTGACATTTCCCCAACTCACATAAGTGTTCCTGAGAAATCAGATCCAGCCCTTGAAAACTGACCCAGAGATGATTAGGGACCCAGCAAAGTGCCTGATCATGGATTGGTGTTTACTGAGAACTGCAGCAAAGGAAGCAGGGGGCTGCATCTGCCAGCTGCAGTTTTTTCCAGATCCTGCTTTCAAGCCAGAATGAATGTTGTGGTAATAATTAAGTATGCAGGCAGCAGAGACATCTGACTAGGACAAGTCCTAACTGGAAATGATGGGATGCATTGATTTTTGCAGGTAGGGGATCCAGTGTCAGCTGGATTTATAGGCAATCTCATGTCTTGCAGGCTCCTCTGAAGTGCAATGCAGTTGGTATTGCAAGTAAACTAGGATTCTGGTTGCACAGCAAGAGGAATGTGTCCAACTGGCAGGGAGAATAAATACTTCTCCGAACAGGCAGTAATCAGTTAACATTACTCTAAAACAAACATTGAGAAAACACAGCACTTTAGCAATTAAAGGTCCAAATTTGCAAAATTAATTAATGTTTCCCACAGCATAGCACTCTACTTATGAACAGCTCTATTGTAAATGTATGATGCTCTAATATGAAAAGAGAGCATTCTTATGTTAATTATCTAATTAACTAATCTGGGCACAATTAGCAGCTGAAACAGCACAGCATTACACTCTCTTCCTTCTTCCCTTCCGGATTCAAGATTGCCTTTAAATATGTACTTTCAAGTGGCAGGGGACCCTGGTGATAGAGCTTGCGATCATGTTAACCAGATCTCAGTGCCAGCAGACATTCCAATGAGTGGGCACTGAAATAGGAGAGGGAGAAATATCTTTGGCACGTTATTTAGGAGATGTAGTCAGCTATTTAATCTCAACCCTAAAGTTGGCCTGCCCTCCAGGGAAGCCATCCTTGTCTCTTCACAGAAAGTCAGCATGAAATGCTCAAGAATACAGTAGTCTGTTTCTCTGCCCCTTAGAAAACCCAAGGCCACTTAAGACCTCCCATCCAAAGGATGGTTCACTGGCTATTTCAAAAGTCTGAAAATAGAGTCTTGATCACTTCTATTTTACTGCCAGGATAAGTACTGACTCCACTAAAGTATACTGTGGCATGAAGAGAAGAACTAGAAAAACTGCATGGAGATCTCTGACAAAAACATACCAGAGAGAAGTACATTTGCTAAGAATGGTCTAAATCATCCTTAGAGGATAGCTTAGACAATGTCTCAAAATTCTCTCACACCTTCCATTACAATGATCCTAAAACAGGGGTACAAATGCAAAGTAAAATATTTATTTCAATGTTTTCACATTTGTACATTTCTACATCTGCTTCACATGGCATTTTTTATTTAGGAAATTGACTTTGTGTTCAGTAATTAAAAAAAGGAGAAAAAGGTAACATAAGCTGAGAGACAGGCTCTATACTGAGCTGTACTAAATGTTTATCAATCTAAAACACTTTTGCTTTATCTTCCTTTTTGGTGTTTTTGCTTTTAGGCTTCTGTTTGTTAGTTCAATTTTTAATAGAGGGAGGATTTTCCTCGAAGAGTTTGGATGCACCTACTGTAATGTTTCTGTTCTTTCACTTTTTCAGTGCTCTCCAGGAAGGAGAAGTATAGTCATACACCTTTGCCTAGGTGGTGTAGGGCTTTTTTCGAGACAGTCCTGATCTATTATGCGTTATAGAATTACAAAATCATTTATGTTGGAAAGAACCAGAGTAGGTCACCTAATCCAATACCAGCAAGGATAATTAGATCTTCCTATGCAGGACTTGTCCTAATGAGCTTTGAGCACCTCCAAGGATGGAGACTCCAATAAATCTGCTCCACCTTTTGCTGCTCTTAGAGTGAAAAAAATTTTCTTAATATCTAACTGGTATTTCCTGTCTTCCAAGCTGTATCTGTTGCCTTTTGCCCTTTCACTGTACATCTCCCATAAGAGTCTGGATTCATCTTCTTTACAGCCTCCCAATAGGTAGCTGCAGACAGCAATGATACCTCCCTTCATCTGTCTCTTCTCCAGGCTAAAAGCAACCAGCTGCCTCAGCCTCTCCCAAGCACCCTGGTGGCCCCTCCATTGGACTAGCTCCAATGTCTCTCCTGTGCTGAGAAACACTGGACTCAGTACTCCACCTGACATCTGACCTGTGCTGAGTCAAGGGAAAATATAACTTCCTGCAGTCTGATGGCTGCACTCTTGCCAAGACAGCTTAACAGAGAAGCTCTGGGTTCAAAAGGTTATAGCACTCCTGATGGACAGGTTCTGAGAAATCTGAGGTAGTATTGAGGTTGGCCTGTCCTTCACAAAGCAGGGATGTAGTAGGCCATCTCCAGATGTCCCTCCAACCTAGGCTGGCATACAGGTCTGTGGACTTCCTTAGTGGGCTGCAGTCACAGGCACCCACCTTCAGCAGAGGATCCAACCCAAAGAGTATATCTACATGGACCAGAACAGAGTTTACCCAGAGCATGAGCTGTCCAGACTGATTCCTGCTTCATCCCAGGGACCACAACATGCCCCGGGTGAATAAATCCCACAGGGAGAAAGAATGAATCAACTCAGCAACATCATTGCACTAAAGAAACTCTAACACAGTTAGATAAAAGCTGCCTTGCATTCTCTTGAGTCGAAGAGGCACTCACATTTGTCCATATTAATCTGAGTAGGCATAACCAGAGCCTGAGATCACAAACAGAGAATGTGCAATGCAGTAAAAAAAACAACCCAAACCAAAAAAAAAACAAAACAAAACACACAAAAAAAAAACCCAAAACACACAAAAAAAACCCCAATAACAACAACAAAACAACAAAAAAAACCAAAAAAAAAGTTAAACAAGAAAAGATAACAAAAGAGAAAAAAGACTATTCCCAGACACCCAGACACTGTCACTAGGTCAGGTATCCTCTGGCATGTATTGTATAAGACAGCTCTTATTTAAAACACTCTCTTACTCCTTATGTTAACTCGTTCACAGAGGTAAACCCTGTGACCAATGTGCTTCTGGCATAACAGCTAACCTAGGAAAGAATAAACTGCTTCAACCATAAAAATTCCACCATACCAAGAATTAACCAAAACTGATTGACAGGATGACAAAGCAAACTGCCTTTGCTGTGGAATAAACCAGGAGACTTAATATATGCTACCAGATGCCACCACATTTTTCTGTGTTTTATTTAAGCCTTGCATGATTTGTATAAACCCATAAGAACCTTTCTGAAACTATCCTGCTGTCCCAGAAATTACACTTCATGACCATTAGGTACTCTGGATACCTTTACTACCACTATTACTAAACAAAATATTTGGGTTTGTAAAGCCTTTTCTTACAAGCCATAATGAGCTTAGCAGTTCTACAGTGAAATACAGAAGTCAAAGCAATCTCCTGACTAAGATCTGCAAGGAAACCACCACCTCAGATACTGTCTCTTGCACAACACAGTAGGGCTTGAATATGATGGTGGCCTCCAAAGACCATGTGAATAATTGTCCTACCTACACATAAGAAATTACTGTACCAAGAATACTGGAGAATGCTTTGTAAAATGCCTTTATTTCAGGAAAGTTCTCACCTCTTTTAAGGAACACAAAGCCGCAGGTGCTTTAGGGGCACAAACCTCAAATTTCAGTCATAGGTATGAGAATTTGCCAAACTGAGTTTTCAAGCTAGAGGTACTAACATAGAGCTATATGCCGTAGTACAGATTTTACCACTGTACAGAGACTCTTGAGTTCCACTAAGGAATTACAAGGACACTAGGGTGTCCAGTAAGACATCTGTTTACAGACAAAAAGCTTGACTTTTGTCTGGAAACAGCTATTTCAGAATTTCTTCTTTATCCATGCTATTAACGGAAAATATGTAGAAAAACAGTACCCTGTGACTTACATTACAAATTGGTATTAAGCAACAACACTTCAATATTGCTATGCTGAGTGCAAACTTTTGTCATCAAGCGAGAGGTAAAATTATTTATCAAGATATATATGAGATACTCATGACCTGCTTATGAATATCCCACTATCTGCAATAAAAGACACCATGCAGAGTTAATCAGACATATGATTTTCTGGTTTATTTCTTGAACACGAGTCTTGACTTGATGTTTTTTTGTTAAAGTTCTTCTTGGTGAAGTAAGTCATGAAAGTTCTGAAATTCAACCTCTTTTGGGACATCTGGGTGAGTGTTTCCAAATTCCTTACATTAACACATCAATAGAATTTGTTACAAATTACTAGTTTGTGCCAGAAAGTTTATAACAAGATACTGGCTGGCTACCAAACCACTAACCCTCTAGGACTGGCTTAAAGAGAATTCAGTATGTTATTTAATGAAAGAGAGTATACGGTCTATGAAGGCCTGGAAGACTTACTTCTCCACGTGGCTTGCTTACTCAGTGATCTAGCTTGGCAGCTCCACTCACAGAGAAGGACCACACCCAGGCCAGCTATGCTGAGACCAGACTATCATCTGAGCCATTGACACTCCTATTTGGCTCAGATTGCCACAAACTGCATTCAGACTCTCTATTTTAAAATAAAGGCAAATGATGTATGTGCACAGGCATCACCCTTTATAGAAGATGGAGTGTCGATGCCCTGCTCCCATTCAGCAAGTAATTAAAAGGGCAGGAGATGCATTTGAGTGGTAAAGCTGAACTCCAGGTAACCCTCTCTGATATTTCATCTTAGGGTTCGGGATTGTCTCCCTTTTCTAAGAGGAAGATCAACACCATACTTTCCTCCCCTATACTGTCTTTCATCCTAAAATACTTCCCAATTTAAACAGATATGTTTACAGTATCTTTTTTTTTTCAGTCTGTTCCTGAGCCATGGGAACTGAGAAGCACTGTGGTGTAATGTGCAGAGCATCACTGCTTTTTAATTGAAGCTGGGAAGCAGTGAATATTGCCTTTACCTGGAACTACAAAGGTAATTAAAATAGCTGGAACATCAAGTTAATTAAAAACCTCTCTATCACATAGGAAAATTGTTACTGAGTCCAAATGATAGATCTTTTAAGATCATCGACGTAAAGTAGTTTTTTGTATAAGAAGGCACAGACTGGTACTGTTCATATTTAAAAATAAAATAAAATAAGTGCTCAGATCCTTACAAATTGCTTCTGGACTCCAAGGGGATGTTTGTGTGTGCTGATTCCTCACACAAGGTAACAAATGTATTTCTGTAAAACTCTGTTTCCTTAAACTACTACTCTCCCTATGTGCCCCCCAAGTGCTCTTCTTTGATTTAAGATTACAAGTTAGTTTTAGGATTATTTTACAGCACAGAGCAAAATCAGTGTCTGGTACCCAAAAAGCACATAAAATCATAGAATGGTTTGAGTTGAAAGAGACCATTAAAGGTCATCTAGTCCAATCCTCCTGCAGTAAGTAAGGACATCTTCAACAAGATCAGGTTACTCAGAGCACTGTCCAACATGACCTTGAATGTTTTCAGGGATGGGGCTTCTACTACCTCTCTGGGCAACCTGTTCCAGTGTTCCACCATCCTCAGTGTAAAAAATGTCTTCTTTGTATCTAGTCTAAATCTACCTTTTTTAGTTTAAAACCATTATCCCTCTTCTCTCGCAATAGTCCCTGATAAAAAGTCTGTCCTTGACTTTCTCATATGTCTCCTTTAAGTACTGAGAGGACACAATAAGGTCTTCTCAGAGCCTTCTCCAGGATGAACAACTTCAACTCTCTTAGCCTGTCCTCATAGTGGAGGTGTTCCAGCCCTCCAATTGCAACATAGGAGGCTGTTATTGATGAGTCCTGCTCTTTTCCTCCCCCCTTTGAAGAAGACTGCATCTTTGTCTTCTCAGAGATTTCATGTCACTTTGAAAATCTATCCTATTAATTTTTCTTTAATGTCTGCCACACTGCTTACACCAAGGACTTACCTGACCAGCAATAACTGCAAAGCCTAACAAAGACTTTCTAGAAATCTCCTTCATATTTGAGACGTACAGAAATGAGCAAAATGACTACGAAGATCTTGAAGTACTTGGCATTTACCACGTGACAGCTTTCGGCAGCCAGGAGGGAGACTGTGCAGCTCTCCTGCTTCAGCAATCCACATTCAGAGTACCTGCCTGCATCTTTTCTCTCCCCTGCTAAATCAAATTCACTGTTATTCTTGTAGCTTAGATAGTACTGAAATAACAATGGCTTTAAAATACGCATGTTCTCCAGAGATGTTCACCACTACATCTTGTTTGTTGCTATTTCACTAATTACCACTGGTACAACAGATGAAGTTATCCATGGGTTTCTGTTCTGCTTTACTGGTGTTTAAGCCATACATTGATATTAATCTTTTGGAACCAAAATGCGGCAATAGGCAAGACTGAATATATTTCAGCTCATCTCAGAGTAGAAATCCTCAGTCCCTAACTGGGAAGGGTAATACCTCTTAGGGGATGAAAGAAATCTCATTAACACTGCTCGCACTCTGTCCATCTTCACTGCTGAATGATTTCACCATGCTGGCAGCCAGGGGAGGAGGGTGATATTTATGTCAGTAGGGGAACATTGGAAAGAAACAGGGTGGATGTGAAAGGGTCAAAAGGCAATGGCTGCTTGCATGGTGATGACTATCAGATTAGACTGATTTCATTAAACATCTCCCTCATCCCTGAATGAGTGGTCAGCTGAACCATTGCAACCAGCTGAACTAGTACAACCATGCCAGAACTACAGAAAAGGCTGCTTTTTCTCTTTGTGGAGTTGCCCAAGGCCATCAGCTCAGGTGATACCACTTTTAACTCAAAGTGTGAGAAGTTGGACTGTGAAGTAGAGAAGTTATCTGCAGAGTTAGAAATGGCACAGAGATCAGGGTAATCATGCCTAGGAGAGGGGCAGGTTCTGGATACCGATATCATGAGCAAGCTTAGCTCAAGAGGTGCTGCTAATCCCCTCTGGAAGTTATTTGCATGATTTGGTAGGGGACAAGGCCAGCTTTGGTGGACCTTGCTCTCATGGGGACAAGAGAGACAACAAATCACACAATATTTTGCTCTATGGAAACCAAGGGGCTGCAGACAGGTGCAGAATGGAAACACTATCATGGGAGTAGAAACCTGGCAGGATGGAGTCCAAGTATTAGAGCAGAAAGGGGAAGAAGGGCATCGTGTAAAACATGTGCAAGATGTTAACTTTGAAAGTCACACTGCATGTCTGGCTGCAGCAGGCATACTTTTGAATACTAGCTTTCAGGGATGCTCTTCAATCCATTTGTACTATGCAATGAACTTTCATACCCTATTCAAGTATTCCTTCCCCACAATTTATTTAAAATCCATTGTTTTCCTCTATAAACAGTTTGAAAATATTCTTCTGGTGTGAATCCAGCAATCCTATACTTCCTCCTGCTATTTTGATGATGAGGACGTAGCAGCAGGGACAGACCTGTGATAGCTACTGCCTCCTTGTATGATATGGAGCACACAAGTTGCTCAAGGCTGTGTCAATGTCTTTTTTCTTCCCACTTCTTCAGTCCTGCTGCCCAGTAACTACATCCGAGATAAACAACAGAAGTATTGCTATAGAAATACCTGTCAATACCAGAGTGACACAGAAATCAGTAGAACACCTGCTTTTCCTCATAATTCTTTCCATCTTTATGTCCAATTCAAAATAGACAAATAAAATTAAAAATACTGTTTAAAAAAAATTAAATCAGTCTTACCCAGTTCAGACAAAAATGTTTCCAAAGAGCTGGAAATAGTTAAATTGGTACTTACACAATTCATCCTGACTCTGCAGCCTACCCAGAGAAAACTTCCCTTTCTATAAGAGAGGAAGTTTATCTAGCTGCAGTCTTGGATTACCTCAATTCAGTCCTGAGGCAATACAGATGCCAATTATATGATACATGTGCCATACATCTTTAAATTCTTTGTAAAACAATCCCTAAGAAAATACAGCTGACACACTTCCATACCTGCTGGTATGAAATTTAACTTTTGGTGTGTTTGATTACAGGTTCATTCCTCTGTGTGTATTAGTTATGGTGCAGCAATTATGGATTTACCCAGGTCTGTAAGAAATCTTTAGTCCCTTACTAAATACCAATTAGCCTACATGCTTCCCCAGCACCTGACGTGTTAAAGCATCTGCTCATCTCCCTCTTCATCTTCCCTTTACATTAGGGCTTCACTTGACCTTCTGGGTTTTCACTGAATTATTTGTGGTCAGTAAGGGACAATTATTCTTATGCAATTTCTTGTCATTTGTACAAAGAGCTAAACAAAAATTGTAATTTTACTCTAAAAGAACAGAGAGAAGGTTTAAAAAATTTAATAATTTTCTTAAGGGCAGAAAACAGTTTGTCCTTCAGTCTCTAGAGTCTGACCATTAGATGACTAACTAAGGAAACTGTAAATGGTTAAGGATTTTCTTATTAATATGACCAAAGAGGTTTTTCAAACCATGCTATCCAATTCAAGTCAATTTACCTAGTTTTAAAAAATATCATTTTGCCTAATCTATTAATTGTGTAGACAGGCCTATGTAATATCTTAGTTAACTCACCTACACCTACACATTAATGTCATCCTTGCCACCATGGATGTCACCAGTCTATATCCCAGTACCCCTCCCCAAGATGGTATCGCAGCCTCTTCTAGTACACCCAGAGAAGATAACCACCAACCAGGATTTCTGCTTTCCCAGTCAATTTAACTCACAATAAACCTTAATGAGCTTGCACTCTTTATAGAATGGTCTCTAAACCCCTATCTTCCTATGATCATCATATGGACTGGTAGACTACACACTGTTTTCTGTTAGAAAAATATACTGATAGAGCATTAAACCTACCCTCATGAAATCAGCAGACACATGAGAAAAGAATATGTACAGCCATCCTCAAAACTCCCTCCATTTTCTTCTAAAGATAACAATCAAGATGTCACCTTAATGAACTCAAGAAGGACTTTGAACTTTGTCAGAACATTACTCTGAAGAGCTTTCTTATCATCCTAACCTATGACCTATCAGATAATTAACTGTAAGACAACCCTATTCTAAAGAAAATTTCTGAAACTTCCCCTCCTAGCAGCATCCTAAGTTCGTCAGTCATCTCAGATGTCAACATCTACAAACCAGGAGCCTGACCATGCCTGAGGAATAAACTCAGGACCTGGCAATGCATCTCCACAGCCACCAGTGTGAATCCCACACACCCCCACCCTATGATGTGTACAGCCATGGAATGCACCTTCTTCCCTCATTGAAAGCACACTTATGAAACCAAGTAATCACTGCTTCCCAGAGAAAAGTAAATCAATACAGGACAGTAACACCCAGGTACCAGTAGGAGAAAGCTTTTCACAATAAAATATTCCACCGCTGGTCTCTTAATCCCATTACTCAAGAGAGGCATGAGCCCACAACATGAGTTTGGAAATAAAAATTCGTAATTCTACTGGTTACTTGAAAAACACAGATTCTACCAACCACACTCTCACTGTTGTTTGTTCCATGAACAATCCTGACTCTTATCACCATCCTCAACATTTCTTCTTACTGATTGCTGAAACATTGGAAGCATCACCTGAAAATTACACTGACTACAAGACAGACTGAGGTGTGATTTAAATACATTTTTATGCAGATAACTACTTCCAAGAGAGGCAAGGGAGAGATCCACATTAGGAAAGCTTCCTGTACTGTGCCTGAATGAAAGAAGGGGCATAGTATCGTAGAAAGAATTTGGGGACTTTGAATAAAGAAATTATTTCATTTAAAGCTTCAAAATAATAATGTTTCAGGGTGGGATTTTTTATTGCATTCAAGGCAGTGGAATTTTTACAACCTTTGAAAAGAAAGAACTTTTCTTCAAAGGAAAACCCGTGTCCATCCTCAATTTTCTTCACCAGCGGAAAATATATTTGCCAAGTGCTTATGCAAAAAAGGGAGGTATCAGTAGCAGAGCTGGATAAGAAAGATCATCAACATATTGTAGGTTTTCTAAAAAAAGTCTGGTACACATGGGATATCTGATCTGGGAACTACTGTAAGATAAATCTCTAAGGTAAAGCCATGCTAGGCAACTGAAGAAATAACAGATCGACAAACACCAAGACAAAACGTAGCAATGTTCCAAAGGAGTCTGTTAAAAATTACACAGGCTCATTCACACTTTGAAACCTAATCATTTGGTTGATTCCCTCCATTCTATTTCAGCCAGGATATCAGTAAGACATTTACCCAGCGTTAAATTGGTAACCTTTGAGAAAAATTGATCATAGTCATGACTACTACTTTTCTTTTATCATTCAGGGAACAAGTAATTGTGTATTACAGTAGACTTTCTGATTTGAATTTTGCTTTCTGGTTCCCTTTGCTTTTTGTCTGCTGACATTCCTTTTTGTGGGGATATATTTTGCCACTTGCGAAGTTCTGAGAAGATAAAACACTGTATGATTAAAAATTCTTAACTGTCCAAAGCATGTGTGTTTGCACTTGTGGAGGCTCTATATTTATTCTCTGTCTTCCTGGAAAAGCTCCTAGCTTTTTTCTTTCTAGTTCATCTGTGGCACTTCATTTGTAACATACTACAGGCTTCCAAAGAGAGATACAACACAAAAAGAAAAAGGGAGAGAGAAAATGCTGAGTTCATCACCATAAATTATTGATGTTTCTTCTGCTTAAGTTACTCATCAGGATTCATTGTTAATGAGGTGTGGATTTTAGCTTTAAATTTGCCATGTAGCACTGCAGGCCTTCAATTTGAAGCACTGCATTAAAGAGGATTTCTCCTAATGTGTGTCTCCAGAACTATCTGGTTCCATTTTCTGCACTAGGTCTCTGCAACTGTGACTTGGAAGGCACTGGTAGTATTTATCCACAGCACAGAATGCAAGAGGAAACCAAAAGACAAGAGGAAGATTTTTATTATGTAACTGATAAAATACAAAAACAGATGCTGCGTGATTGCTCTGGAACTAGTTGATTTATTTAAAGGGTTAATTGACTCATTTTATTCCTATGGGGTAAGCTGGAATTCAGATGAATTGCAGTGATCCACTGTCTGGGAGCACCAGGAAATCTGCCAACATATATTACTGAATTTCCATCTCCCAGTTTTCAACGACATTAAATTACGGTCAGATGCTGCTGTTATTGTCATTCCTGATGCTGGACTCCCACTGTCTTCAACAGAAACAGAAGCTGGTTTGTAGGCTGGGGTCAGTACTGGGATATTCTCAGTTAAACAGCAAAAATGAAAACTAGGAGGGAAGTGGGAGTGAACTGATTTGGGTTTACCCCAGAGAAGTTTCCACTAAATAAAGCGTGCTAAAAATATAAAATGGGATGATAAATTCATTAATTTTGGATTTTTTCCAGAGGGCTCTGGCAATGGCCTGATCTTCTGAACTGAAACAATTGGGAGCTTTATCAATGACTGCAGGAGGATCAGGCATAAATCAGTGAGGCATCTTTATGAAAACTCCACTTGCCTGTTGTACCATGAGGTTCCCCAGGACTGAATGTCATTTGCAGGACTCCACACCGACACCTACATACCTTCTGTTATAGGTATCAGCCTCAGACATCTCCGCAGGACAAACAGCCCGAGGCTGAGAGGCTGAAGATCAAAATTCCAGTCCATCATCTACTTCCCATGGGACTTTGGGAAACCTGCATTGTCTGACTGTGCCACAGCTCTTTATCTGTAAATTAATACTAGCAGTTCACTGCCTTAAAGATCTATTGCAGAGATAAATACATTATAGCTTATACAATGGGTACAAGATCAAATGAGTAGCTAAAACAGGAAGACATGAACATCCTGGGGTTTTTTTCATCCTAAACCAGTCAAACTAGCAATTAAAGTGGCCTTTTTCCACAACACTAAAAAGGAGTAGGAAAAAAAAGAAAAAAACCCAACAACAAACAACTAAGAGCTGCTCCTAAAAATATAAAATGTATTTTAATTATGAAGGGGAATTAATTTTAGAATGACTGAGGAAAGTCTCATGGGGCATCCAGCCAACCCATCCATCTCCTATCACCAGAGAATTTCAGCTTTCCAAACAGACCTATAACATTCCACTTCTCAGGATCTTCTCTGAATACTGAGCTTATTATCTTTCAACTCCTTCATTATCTGTCACTGTCATAAAAAGCAGTATATACTCCTAAGGAAATTAAACACTGAAGAAAAAAATGTATTAGGCTATCTAATCACCCTTCTCCTCCCCTTTCCAGGGTTTCTCCCTACCATATCATTTTTGTCCTTCAGCCAGACACAAAAGCTTGTCAGCTTTACCTCCACTCTTTCCCTTTTGCTCCTCCATTTTCTGTCATTTTGTTCCTTCCATTTAAAATACTTAGCAATATCTGAATGCAGCTGTCTGGGACTGTGTCAGGTGAGTGGGGACATGATGTCATTCAGACAGTCTATGGTCACTGTTAGCTGACAGGGTCGAGTGCTCTCTATCTCGGTCTCCTTCTTGGACAACACAATACCAGAAGTCTGACTAAAACTCGTAGTACAGGGTAACTCAAAAACGTCATGCACAGCCCTTTGGTGCTTTGCCCCAACACTGATGCCAATGCTCAGGATCAGGCTGTGCCCTCCCTTGGAGCAGCGAGACCTTGTGGCTACAGCACTGGAGAGCTTTTGGTGAGTGAGTCGTACCTCTGGTTTTGCCACTGCCCTGGAAGATGCCATTGAACAGAGCTCTCTACTCCAGTATCTCCTTCTGTAAAAGGAGATGCCCTTCATGACTGGGGACTGTATGAGGTACTAGCTGTCAGTAGCAATAGTAACATTCATAGCACAATGCTCCCCACTCCAGTACAAACTTCATATCCCTTATCAATCTCAGTTTCCTCTTATTTTCCACAGCACCAATATTTGCATTGCTTGTTTCAGTTCAGGCATCTCGCTGTATTCTAAACCATCTCAAACTCTACTGATGCCTTCACCTGCACCCCCACCTCCTACTGCTTCACCAGCTGTTCCATGAGTAGCACTGCTCCAGCAGCCACCAGATTAATGGGCAGGAAGTTCACTTTTTTTTTTTTTTTTTACAATACAGCTGAAAACTCACATCTTCCAGTGGAATGGGCCCACAGCACTCTTCTCCTACAACTGCACCCTTTCACCTTATTGGACTGTCCCCAGAGACTCCTCCAAACTTCTTGGGTGCTGTATAGTGCCCTGTGCTGAATGTTTATCATGCTTTCTAATGGAAAATGGTTTGAAAAATTTAAATTTTGAGATTCTTTGAACAGCAGACTGGAAGTGTTTAAACTATCTTTTTTTATTTAAAATATTTTCAGAAATATATTAAAAACTTTAGCTGCTGCAGCTCTCAACAGCAATAGGAAAATGGAAGAGATCAAACCCATTAGCATACTTTCTAACTGAAAGAACAAGTCATTTTAAAATAGTTCTGTGGAGAATATAGGGATTCTTCTTTACTGGAATAGATGATTGGATTTTAAAACAGAAGTTAAACACTTGGAAAAAAAAAAGTCTACCAAATCAAAACAAAGGAAGTATGGCAAAAAAAAATCCACCAAGGAGAAGAACTTTAAATATCTTAAAAAAAATTGCACCTAATGACCTTCCAAAAGTTGAGATAAACTAGACCAGCTCCGGCTGTGTAGTAGCTGCTGACTGCTGACACCTGAGGATCTGGCCCAAAGCATCTCGACTTTCTGACAAAATTATAATCAGACTAGAAAATGACAGATTGTTCAGTCCTCCTCAGTAACAAATTAAATCCTTCACAGGTGTCATGAGAAACCTCATCTGAAAAATATGAGGTGTAGAAGGCGCAAAATAGTGGGTAGGAATCTGCACTTTTCTCCTCTTCCAACACAGGGCTGCCAATGTCCCTTATCGCCCAAAAAGGAAGGAAACACATCTTATCCACCTTCTGTACAGCAAACAGGGGGACTTCATTGCCCTCTACAACTACCTGAAAGGAGGTTGTAGAGAGGTGGGTGTTGGTCTCTTCTCCTTAGTAACTACTGACAGAACCAGAGGAAATGGTCTGAAGTTGCATCAGGGGGGGGTTAGATTAGATATTAGGAAGAAAATCTTTACAGAAAGAGTGGTGAGGCACTGGAACAGGCTGCCCGGGGAGGGGGTTGAGTCACCATCCCTGGAGGGGTTTAAGAAACCGGTAGACCTGGTGCTTCAGGACATGCTCCAGTGACAGGCATGTAGGAGGTCATTTTGTGTTTTTGAAGTTGTGTTTGATCAGGGTATTTAGGTGTTTTTTTTGTTATGGGTATGGTTGGACTCGGTGATCTAGGAGGTTCTTTCCAACCATGAATATTCTGTTATTCAGTGAAACCTGCTGCCAGTAGCTGACTCAAAGGAGGATGAGATCCACTTCAGCAGAACCATTGAAAATAAGTTCGGACTCCCACATCACTCAGATATAAGTTGAAGCACATAGGGGATATTTGGGGATAGTTTTTGTGGATATCCTAGGCTTGGTTAAATACATATTTTTGTTAATATATTAGTTAGGTATTTATTAAATATTTAAAAACTGCAGATTTAGGGCACAGTTATGCAGTGATTGATTAGGTTAAAAAAAGTTTGCTCTGTGGTTGGGATGGCTTATAATTTCTCATTTCAGGGTCCCTTGCTTTTGCTTTTTTTTTTTTTCTTAAGCACAATTTGCAAGGATCCTGTTCAAAGTAGAGCAACACAACTTTGATCATGCATGGCCAATCCTAAATTCCTCTACTTTTAAATACTTTTTAATTATTTGTGACTCTGCTCCAGAGTTGTTGTCCATTCTGCCAAGATCTGCTTATCCTCTCTTGAGAGTGTTTTAATTTATTAATGTGAACAGACCTTGTAAATTCACACTTAGTGATTAGTAATTTCCCTTCTGCTCCAGACACTTCTATCTAGGGTGTCTCATTTGAAGGGTTTGAGCTTTGGTTTTTTTTTAATCTCTGTTCATCTCATAATATTAAACTCTTCTCTTGCCATGCAAGGACAGCTGTCAAAACATCCAAATCTTGCTATAAGGGGCACCAGAGTTTATGCTGGAGGTGGTATTCATAGAACTGACAAGCTCAAACACAGTTCCCTGGAAAGAGACCATGCACCGAAAAAGTAGATCAAGCTGTACGATATTGGCTGTTTATCCAAATGTATAAATATTGATATAGTGCAATACAAAGGGGAGATGTGAACAGAAATCACGGAAAGCTGCTTTAGAGTCAACATCCTACTAAGGTAATGAATATGCTGCAGTCATACCCTCCTGCTTTCATTCTCATTCAGTTGTCCCTGGCTGTCAAACAAAATAAATGGCACATCTCTTGTGCAATCACATCTATATTAACTTTCATATTTTTTCACCACTTTCAAATTGTCTTTTATATACATATAACTCTTTAATTAGACATCCTGACAACATGGCAACCAATCAAACTGTTGGATGGGTTCTGAGACTCCTGCTGCTTCTGTCAGTGTCACTTTCATTTCCTCAACCGCATTTTTACAATTTGCTTCTTGGATTAACTTTCTGAGGCTCCCAGCTACCAAAACACTCATCCTTAACAATACTCCCTGAGTAAAATAAACCTAAGGTGATATTGCAGCTACTATGCAATGCTTGTAGTCTTGCAGTTATGGCTGACACTGCTTCCAGAGTAGAAAATATGTTTAGAAACTTTTTAGAAAGCAGGAAAAGCTCTGTCAAAATACATTCCATATTAATTTCTTTTCATGAGAAATATGCTCAGTTCACAAAATGGCAAACCACCATTAAAATTATATTGTCTCCACATTGCCCCAAGTGACAAGGGTGAGAAGGAGGAAAGAAACAACCCAAAAATGAAAAATTACCGTCCATTAATATT
>JAAGNO010023151.1:0-14007 GCA_033439905.1 Ceryle rudis | reverse complement strand
AGCATAAATTAAATGGGGAAAAAAATGTCATACTATTCTTGAAAGAACATTATCAATAATAGAAATTAGGCAGGAATTTTGATACAATAAAATGACCTGACTGAAAGGAACTTTATATAACCCATCCTCAAGAATTTATTAAAAAAAATTAAATTTGCAGCAGACGTGTTTATAAAAAAGGAAGATCAAACATGTTGAAGGCCAAGCAGATTGTATTTATAAGGTTAGATTGTGTTGCTATCATAAATCATAAGAAATCAAAAATTACAGACCAAATAACACTAGCTGTTGCTTCACAAAAGGTGGAAAAAAAAACCAGTTTAAAAAAATTGGGAATTTTATTACAAAACAATATACTGTCATGAAAACACTAAAATTAATATGTAATCTATTTCTATAGAGTACGTAAAAAGTATACAGTAGGTAAAAACTAAACCTCACATTTCATACATCCTGTAAATATTATTATAAAAGCCAGGAATATGTTTTGAACTCTGTAGTTTGTCAGGCCACTGTTTCATAACTCTATTTAATCATTGCCTGATGATAGGTCATTTCCTGGCCTTTTTGAAAAGCTGCTTATTTTTTACGAAACAGTGCAATCACTTGTAGAACTGAAAATATTTAAGTCCAGTGGGTTTATCTACAATTTCAGTTAAGAAATTGTTCTTTTTCTAAAATCAAAGAATGTCACTATCTGAGTACAATACACCTTGAGTACACCTTGAGTGTTTTTCCAATCATTTAACTTTCCTCATGAATTTAAAGTTGGTTTGTTCCCTCTGGGTTCTGTTTTATCATGTTGGATTACAGCTACTCCATTGTGTATCAGCTGATTATTTGTCTTACTAAATAGAGCACTAATGTGTACCAAATCATAGAATCATAGAATGGTAGGGGTTGAATGGGACCTCTGGAGATCACAGAGTCCAACCCCCTTGCCAGAGCAGGAGCACCTAGGGCATGCCACACAGGAACAGATCCAGGCAGGTCTTGAAAATCTCTAGAGAAGCAGACTACACAGCCTATTTGGGCAGACTGTTCCAGTGCTCTTTCACTCTCACAGGAAAGAAGTTTTTCCTCATGTTAAGGTGGACTTCCTGTGTTTCACCTTGCTACCATTGCCTCTTGTCCTATCACAGGGCACAACTGAAAAGACACTGGCCCCTTCTACTTGACACCCACCCTTCAGGTATTTGTAAACATTAATAAGATCCCCTCTCAGTCTTCTCCGAACTAAACAGCCCCAGGGCTCTCAGCCTTTTCTCATAAGAGAGATGTTCCAGTCCCTTCATCATCTTTGTAGCTCTCTGTTGGACTCTCTCTAGTATTTCCCTATCCGTTTTGAACTGGGGAGACCAGAACTGAACACAATACTCCAAATGTGGTCTCACTAGTACAGAGTAGAGGAGGAGGACAGCCTCCCTTGACCTGCTGGCCACAGTCTTCTTTATGCACCCCAGGATACTATTGGCCTTCCTAGTCACAAGGACACATTGCTGTTTTCATGGATAACTTATTGTTCACCAGGACACCAAGGTCTCTCTCTATGGGGCGTCTTTCCAGCAGGTCTGCCCCTAACCTGTACCAATACATGGTGTTGTTCCTCCCCAGGTGTAGGACTCTACACTTCTATAAATAGATAATAAGATTTTTTAATTATTATTACAGTATTTGTGGTATGACTGGAAACAGTTGAATTGCACTGGTGAAAGACAAGATTTTGGAAAAAAATCTACATTGCTACAATTCTCATAAAGAGAAATAATGGAGATACAGCATAGCCGCTGAAAAAAAAAAACAGTTTAAGAACCTTTTAAAAAGTTGCTGCCTGTGTATGAAAGGAAAATTGTGGAAAAAATACCCAACCCACACTTTCTGTGTGTATATCTTGCAAGTAATAGTGAAGAACATGTTTTGAATGCAGTATGTACAAGCACAGAGGTCACTACCCTGAGGGAGAGATCTCTCTTCTGCTGGTGAATGACAGCCCTTGGTGGAGCAACCTAAGACAAAGCAATATTTGTAACACTGAAAAACAAGAATTTATTTGAATAATAAAACACTAGCATAACAAGAAGCAAAAAAGTTCAGTTCTTAATGCAAGATGAATCTGTAATGCAAACCAGACAGAAAATTTCTCTTCAAGAGTAAGTAGTAAAAAACCCTGTGCCTTTGTATTCTTACAGTGATGAAAAATGTATTGTGAACATCACACCTGTATGAATAGGCTTAGTGAATATGATAGAGTGATTATTTTTACTTGTTATACCATATATCCTGCCATCTGTGAATATAAATTATAAATAGACTGTGACACAAATATTTTCCTTCAGTCTTCCTAAATTCCACACTGCAGTACCCACCACCTTTCTATTATCAAAAATGGAAAACTGCTTTTTTTTTCATTAAAGGTTTCAAAGTGAGCTTTGTTAAGATTCAGTGCACCTAAATGTTTTTCTGCTGTACTTTTATTTATGACTCATCATTTATCTAAAAATGTGTTTAGTGAAAATATTTAATAACATATGCATGAAGAAAGTAGAAGAGATTTTCCGTGTTAGCAAGAGTCTGCCAAAATGCACTTTTAAACTTACATCATTGCAAATAGCATTAACATAAGGCTATGCCTTGCTGTTCTTTTTCAGCGAAGGATAAATATGTATTACCGATTTCAGTTGTACTTCTATTTCATATTATTTTCATTTTTACCAATATTATTTTATAAGTAACAGAGAAAGTTTTATTTTTCTTTGAGAATATCTAAACATTTAATGAAAAAAAAAATTGTTGCTATTGAAATACAATTTTTATTTACTGCTTGTTCATTTGTTTATATTCTTTTGGAGTTATTTGGCAAAGGTCCTGGAGAGGAATTCATATGAACTGAATTTTTCATCTTCAGTAAGGATGACTGTGTATGAACTGGTCTTGCCTGGCTTTGTTTTTTTTACTAATAAATAGAAACGGTCAGTCTTGGGGTCAACTACATCTTGTCGCGCAACTATAAAGAAAATAGAGGCTCAATTCTGTTGCTCTGATATAGGCATGTTTTGCTTTCTAATCCACATTACAGTCTCCTCCAGAACATCTGCCCAAAATTGGCAGTTAGGATTCAGAAACACACACTTTTGAAAGGGCAGAAGAGAAGCTAGGAAGGCTAGCTAAGTGTCTTAAATGGTGATAGAAGCTTATATTTACGCAGCAAATGGAGATCAGGAACATAAGCTATTATATAGCTATCTACAAATGTTTACACTTAGAGGAGTCATATCCTTTTATAGATACAGTTATACTTAATAAAGATGCTTCATTCTCACTGCCAAATAGAGGAAGTTTGGGTATTTTATTGCTGGTTTATCAATTTCCTTCATCCTGCTTTCTAGACTGCAGATCCTTTAAAGGTACACCATATGGTACATGATTAAGAAGGGTAAGAAGTAAATGAGTTTTAGAAATGATTTTATAGTCAATCTGTTCTCTACTATTTCTTGACAGAATGTCTGACATATTCACACCAACATAAATAGCTCACTCCCTTGCAAAAATGGAAAAGGGTGTCCTCAGAGGACAGTCTTCAACAAAGCTCAAAGAATGTTTGGCAGAGTTCTCCATCAGTCTGAGTGAGGGTTATTGGTTGTTCCTCTGTGAAGTGTCCATATAAGTTAAAAGAGATCTTATGTTTCTGAGCACATATGCATGCTACTGTGTGTCCCAATTCATACAAAGACACTATACATTTAACCATAAGCAGTTACAAGAAGAGAAACAACATTAGAGGAAATGTGTCACTTTTTTTTCCTGGAAAGGAAGGCAGTGCTATATCTTTATTTTAAGAGTGTATTTTGGGTGCAGGTGAGAAACATGATGAGCAAATCTATAAAGTTAATAGCTAATAAGCATAATCAATGAAAGCAGATAGTATATTCTCACAAAAGAAAATTAAGAACTCCCCTAAAGAAATATAAAAAAAATAGGATTTTTGTACTGAGTTTTGACTTTAATTGTAGAATTTTTTTAGCTGTTGCAGCATCTACCATCAGCAAATTTACTATTATCACTATTTCTCCAACATTTATTGATCTTCTTGACATGATAATACTTTTAACAAAATGCACAATAGTCTTCATTGTTTCATAATGTTGATTTATTAGATGCTATATTATGTTTTGAAAAAGTGTCTTCAAAATCAAAACATATATTGCATTTCTATCATTTTGTTGTTCCTCTGTACTTTGCTTAGTTGAGAAATAATGTGTGTATGTATACTACTTTAGACTGCCAAAAAGAATATGATGAGTAGAAGAAAGAATAAGATTTATTTTTGGTAGTCATTACTTAGATGTGTTTATTAGACACAGGTGTGAATATAGAAGACATCAAAGCCTGTCATAGAAAATGCAAATATTGTCATCTGAAAGTTTGCTTATTCTTCGTGGTACTCTGAATGTGTTGCTTACAACTTATTTCAAAGGGTGAACGCTTTACAACAAAACCATGACAGAAGAAGGTTGGAAATGAGAAGTGCTAAGAGCTGGCATATCTACTTGGAAAATTAATTGGAAATATGCACATTTGGAGTGCTAAGGCTAGAGAAAACTACCCTTACAGATTTACCACTCACGTCTTCTGATGATGATTAAACACTGCAGAGGTGGCTGTATAATAGCAGTAGGAGTGGAAGGATTTTGAATGCTAAAGCAAATACAGATTGAAATGCCAGATAGGAAACTCTAAGATCTCTCTGTCTTTTGCCTAAAGGTAAGCATCCCTATGGAAAAGTTTGCACTTATTATTTATGAAACACATTTTTGAGTTACAAACCCACTGCTTCATAAGGAGCCCTGTGGACATTCTTACAAATGCCTGAATATACTAAGTTTCCCATGACTTAGTTTTAGCTAATGATAATTAAAGCACACATAATTGCCTCTGATTAGTATTGATGTTGAGGGGTACATAGTCATGTATCCCTTCATCCTCATGTCCTCACATCATCATAGGATAGAGAGAGGATTAATAAGAAGATCATGGGAATTTTATTATGACCAACATTAACACATCCAGGCTAAGGATGAAGTTCCTTGTCTACCTTTTCTCCTATTTTGTGCTAGTATAAGAACTAATTAAATTTTATCTCTGGATTAGAAATCTGGTGTTACAAAGTGTAAGGAAAGCAAACACTCTTTCTCTTATGTCCTGTTTTACATGGGTTAGGGCTGTGCCAGCCACTGGACAAATGACAGATGCTCACTATTAACCCCTACCCCTTCCCAAAGGGGAATAGAAAGGGAATAAGGGAGAGACAGTTAAAGATTGGAAAAAAAAGCCATAAAACTTCTTTAATTAAAATAATAACAATAAAATTAAATATATGCAAATATATACAAACCCAGCATTGAATCCAGCCTCCCACCCCTGATAGCAATTACATCACTGTCACCACTGACACTGTGGAGCATGCACTGTGGAAGTCTCAGACTGGACTCAGAGGCAGATGGGATCCAGATTTAGGAGCTGAATTCTGGAACTGGATTCAGGAATGTACTGGGGTGTATTAGAAGGGGTGTGGCTAGGAGGTTGAGAGAGGTTCTCCTGCCCCTCTACTCTGCCCTGGTAAGGCCGCATCTGGAGTATTGTGTCCAGTTCTGGGCCCCCCAGTTCAAGAGGGACATAGAACTGCTTGAGAGAGTCCAGCGCAGGGCCACAAAGATGATTAAGGGAGTGGAACAGCTCTCTTATGAGGAAAGACTGAGGGAGCTGGGGCTTTTTAGCCTGAAGAAAAGAAGACTGAGGGGTGATTTGATCAATGTTTATAAATATATAAAGGGTGAATGCCGGGAGGATGAAGCCAGGCTCTTCTCGGTGATGCCTGATGATAGGACAAGGGGTAATGGGTGGAAACTGAGGCATAGGAAGTTTCACAGAAACATAAGGAGAAATTTTTTCTCAGGGAGGGTGACCGAACACTGAAACAGGCTGCCCAGGGGGTTGTGGAGCTTTCCTCTCTGGAGATATTCAAGACCCACCTGGACGTGTACCACATGTATTGTACCACAGAGATAACAGAGACAAAAGAACAATCACCAAAACAATGTGACCAATAATATAGTCTCATATTAATTTTCTCCTCTGGAAATGAAAATATGTTTTCTTTCTTGTTTTATAATGTGGACTATTTCATTGAGGTGGTTTACAATATGACTCCAACAGTTACACCATCAGCAAATGTCAGTGTATTTGTAAAAATAGGGAGCTGAAAAAGCAAAGTGAGAGGTGGCAAAAATTTCTTAAACAGATTTTGCAGTGCAGAAAGCATTCAATTAGATTTACTGTCATAGAACATCTTAAGAACCGTTCTGAAAGCTATGGTTAAAATCACAGCTCAGATTCTGTAAGAAAAATGAAATTCAGTAAAACTGCAGTAGACATTTGGGAAAAAATGTTTTAGTTCTCCCCTTGGCAAATTCAGGGGTTAGACACAAACAGAAGATTTCTTTACATCAGCTCATTCTGTATCACCCCATCCTAATCTCTCTCTTAGGCTGTTCTCCTCCCATTTCCTTTCAGTATGCCTACAAAAAGTAGTATTCAGCTCCAAACTGAGGTATTTGGGTCTAAGCATTTGCACATAGATGTTTACACAAAAGCCTGAATTCTCACAAAGTCAAAGAAATCTACTCAGCACATTCATAAGAGTGAGAACAACTTTTTAGTTGACCCTAGCTTAGACATCAACACAAATTTTTAGTGATAGTGGAGATGCAGTAGGCCAATCAACCTAATGTCAGCTTGTTGGTCTGGTATCTTGGGGCAAAGCAAGAAGAGGGCCTGTGTGGACAGTTTGGATGACCCAGGGCTTTTCAGAGGGTTCTAGATGTTTAAGTTGTAGTAACTGAGCTGAGCTCCCTGTTTATGTATAAACATTACAATGCAGACAGACACATTTAGATTTTGAGTATCACTGAGGATGTTGAAAGAGCTGTCATACTGTAAAAGACTGTACTTGCTGTATCTACAGATCTAGATTCTGATATCCTATTTTCTATTTGCTGAGTACCCACATACTTAGACTTCTTAATGAATTTAACTTCATTAAGATGCAGGGATTGTAAATTTGTATACAGTTACACTTTATACCACTGTAATTGTCTAATTTTTCTGTTTTCTGTAGGTTGGAGTGCCTTTTTTTCTTTTTTTTTTTTTTGGTAATTTTTGTAATATATTTATCAAAACAGGAATTACTTACTCAGAAACTTGGAGGATCACCTAACTGTAATTGTGGAGCTTTTTCTCAGGAATCTTGTTGATAATCAACGATCTGTTGCCTCAAAGTTAGTTACATAAAACTGAAAGACAACACACATACTTTTTGATATTGGTCTAGCAATATTTTACATTTGATAGAGATATTAGAAAGAATAGTCAAAGCCTCTTCAGGGAAGTAAGCCTACAAGTATAGTCAGGTGAAAATAGCTTTTATTGAATTTAATAGCAGCTATTTGCATATTTCTGTGATTCTGAGATTACATACATATTTAATTTCTTTTTTTAAAATTATTTTTCTCCAGATCCCAAACTAAATATTATAGTTTATTATTTGTCTTTATGATTGTTGTTTTGTTTTGTTTTATTTGAGGTATTTTAACTCTATGTAGATCACCAAAGTAGTAACAGCAGTAGTAACAAAAATAAGTAAACAGAGGTTCCTAATCGAATGTGGAGGACACCAAAAAGAATTTTTATATTCAGCCCTATTCCTTTAATACTTTAGTTGAAGCCTTTGACCTGTGTTAAAACAGTTTATACTTTGTGTAGTGTGTCACTGAACAAAAAAAAAAGATGCAGTTAGGGTGTGCTCTGTCTACTAAAGGTTATCAATGTTATTCTCAGAAATATCAGACATCTATCAAAAATCCTTGGGTTGGCAAATTCATTATAGTTAGAAAAAGTTCTGAATCTGAACCTAAGTATTTCTTTTCCTATTCATGCAAGTGACAGTACTGTCAGTGTAATGAAAAACTTTCCAGTATGTATTGCTGCTCTTCAGTAATTGTCCTGAAACAGCTGTAATAGAACAGAAAAGTTTCTTTTGTTAATATTGACAGTTCAGACAGGTTCTTTTGACCATTTTTTTTACTTCTTTCAAGAATGAGAATTTGAAAGTAAAATTATTACCCCTTTTCTCCCAGCAAGATTTTGCTTTTTGCTAGTCCTACTGTAATCAGGGTACTTCTCATGGTGATGAAAGTTTTCATTATTGTAAATGATCTATATGCTTCAAACATTATCAAGATGGCTCAATTAGAGTGCCTTTGTTGAAGTAAAAATCCTGAAGCTATCTTGGTCACAGTCTCTTCAACACAATCTACATGATGTATGTAAGAGCAAAGAACACAAATATTCCTACCTGTCTCAGACTAAGACATTTGGTAGTTCTTACTGCTTATAGAAATATTTTGATTTGCATTCATTTCTTTTTCATCTGCACTTAAAACTGCTCTATACACATTTACTCAGTAGCTTCCAGCCTCAGATGCTTATAACCAGAAGAGGTAGTGCAAAATAATGTTAAGAAAATTATCACTCTCACCATTTACAGGTAGCAAGACATAGCTAATTTATTAACTTTTCAAATGTAAGCCATATGTTTCTTCACTTACACATTTGTATAAATACCTGACTCGATGAAAGATTATCTCCAAATTACTCCAGCAAATTGATTCTACAATTGTTCTTTAGAAAATGTGCTTGCTTCAGACACATGTATTGTGTTATGTACCACTAAGGCCTCTTATTAAATTACTGAGTTTTTTTTCCATACAGCATTATTTTACAATGAAATAATGTTTTCTTGAAATATTGATTTTTTTTTTGACAACTCTGTGGAAATACATGCAACATACTCACTTCTCACAAATATTTCTGAGGCACATTTTACTCAAAGTTTATCTCTCTAAACTATTGAAGAAATGGATAAATGTGGCTTTGTTTTGGCCCCTTCTTCAGGATGACAAGTCTTTAAAAGGCTTTTGGTTTTTAATCCTTTCATAAAACCCAGTGAAAAAGTAACCTTTTTTACTTTGGCTTCAGTTCTTATAATTTCATATAGTGGAATTGTGATGTAATAATATTTTGTCCATCAATACCATTCCACAGTACAATATATGAAAGAAACTACTAAACAAGAATGTCTTTGTTATCCATGTAGGCAATACCATCAGTGAGAAATATTTTCCCATGGATTTAAAGCCATATATATTGTATTTGGCTATTTCCTCATTTTCTTGATGATTTTATCTTCTTATTAACAATTTGTCCATTTTACATTTGTTTAATTTCTCTTCCTGGGTGCTTGATTTGTCTTTTTTTTTTATCAATTGCATCTCTAAGTTACTCCTGGCATTTTGGTAATGTTAAAGCAACTCTTTTGTACATGTAATAGCTTTGTGTCTCTTGGCTTTGCTTGGTTTTTTTAGATCACTGGTAATGGTGAAAAATTGCTACCTTACTTGTGTTGAGATCAACAATAATGTCAGAAGTTTCCTTTGGCTACCTTCAGACACTGAACATTCTGCATAAAACATTTCACAGAAAACAAATTAAGAAACCAGACTGGTCATAACTTCACCTCTCTGTACTCCAGGTTCCATCAGTATGGTGTAAATAGAGTGGATTAGTACTGTAAATAAGAACAAACAAACAAAATAGTCTTCATGCTAGTCAGTTATTCTCAGAATTATTTATCAATACATATGTTTCCCAATGCAGAGATTTGATGAACTGTTTGGCCTCTGTTGGTTAATGCACAACATATTTTACATAATGTTTTGAGCTGCTTTAGGAACTGTAATGCCAATGACATCTGTTGACAACACAGCTATTCATGGAAAGGTAAAAACTCTAAGAGTGGGTGTTCCACTACTATTATCTGTGGGTAGGTTGAGAGGAACTCAGACAAACTCAGATATCTAAATTATGCTTAGTTGGGTCTATACATCCTGAGGAGAAAGAAAGTTCTAAAGGAAGTGTCTAGGTTGTGGGAAATGAAGAGATGATGTGTGTCTTTGAAGAACTACCAGCAGATCCTTCCTACTTAAGTGCTCTCATGCAGAAATTAGTCATTAATGGACTTTGTTTCAGGTGGGTGAAGAGAGAACATGACTTGGAACAAATGAATAGAACTTGGTTTTCAGGAGGAAAAAATATTCTTTAGCTATATGGCTGCCTCATGTAAGGGAAAGACTAGAAGGGAGTGAGACAAAAGAAAATAAAGATGACAACAAGGTTTTCTCTACTCAAAAGTCTCCTCAGTTACCAGGAAAATGTTATAAAGAAAATACAATATTTGAGACGAACAGAATACCATAAGGACAAATGAAGGTAGAATTAAGAGGAATAGAAAAGAATTCTTGATCTGTTGAAAACAATTCAGTGGTAAAATTTAACCAAGTTGATGAAGTAGTGAGAGCTTTGTGAGGACCTGATCACCTTTTAGCTTCTTGATGAAGGAAACAGGTGTTTGGACAGACAAAAAAGCTAAGGTGGAAAGACTTCTGAACTTAGATCCTGATTCTGAACAGGTGACATTTCAAGTGGCATTATCTGGGAAAATAAAGATAGGTGTCATCCAAAATGTGAAAGTATAATTATAGAAAAGCAACTATTATTGCATCAATGTGTTGCATGTTGTACACAAGGAAAGAGTAACATGAATGCCACCTTCTAGCCTATATAGTCTAAATATACAGGGAACATTATCAGTCTGAGATGCAATTAAATCTGTTCTCTTTATGTCTGTTGTTTGGGGTTTATTTGCCTCTCTAAATTTGTGCATTCATATACCTGTATTTTTACACATATGATTAAACAAGAAAAATTAGAGAAGCACACATTTACCTCTTTAGCTAATGACTCTTTCTTGGAGAAAAGGGCCTACTGACCAAAATTAATAATTTTTTGCTGTCTCCTTTGTGTATTTATTGTAATAAATAATAATAATAATAATTATTGCTGTTATTATTATTGTTTTTATCTTGTAGTTTCTTTTCTTTTTCCCAGCCAATAGAGTTGTAGTTTGGAGATAAAATAATGGAAAAGGAAAAAAGTTAAATAGGTAAATGATCTCTTCAGTCATTTTAATGTGCGAATTTAGTAAAAGAGAGAATTTCTTCATGTGTGTGCTGTGTTCCAAAATTTTCTTGCATTTTTTTCAAAGCTAATGTTTTAACACTGTTGCCAGGAAGAAAAAAAAAAATTGCAAACACAAGCTGCTGTTATGAAAACATCACTCTTCTAATTCCAGGCTTGTGTTTAGTGTCCCCTTGGGTGCCATTCTCTCAGCATCACTGGTTTCTCTTCTGTTCTTACAATTTTTGTTGATCATGTGTGCATGCCCTCTACCATCTGCCCACAGTAGGTCAAGAAAATAAGCAGCACTGGTAAATAGTTTTCTTGACATAAATACCACTAAACTTTGAGTTAGACAAATAAAGGAAAAAATCCATACAAGGTTAAACTTACTGATGTTATCATTCTAGCAGTACTCAACATTTATATTTATATAATATATGGGTAAAAATATTAGGAAAAGAAAATTATATAAAGTTTGGATGACATGCTACCACTACAGATAATTTTGTTAACAATTCATATCCAAGTAAAAGAGATAACTACCAAAACTCAAAGCAAGGCTGGAGAGGGAAGAAGAAGAAGAAGAGGAAGAAGAAATGCTGATTCTAGTCATGCCATACTGTTAGCCAAGATTTATTGGTTAACCATCACACATTAGTTCCAACATACTTTTTACACAAGCACACACACATCAGTTGAGGCAGATGTACATTAAATATCCACAATTACTGCAACTACATACCTGAAAATTAATGGAATAAAATCGCATTACTTCACTGAAACAGTACCAAACTATTTTTACAGAAAAGATTATACAGAATAATTAAGAACTTATTTCTCCCTTTTGTGTTCAAGGTCTGAAAAATCAAGAAAGTTATCAAATGTTTATAAAAGACTGTGGTCAATAAGCAGAAAACAAGTTGACTTAAGATCCTCTGAAGTCATGTTGAATTGTTGTTTTCAAGAGTTTTTGTATTAATATCCATCAAATAGCATAATAATTTATCTCTGATTTACCAAATGAAGGACTCCATGAAGTAGCAATTGCACATTAATAACAGTAGCAACCTCAGGCTAAGAATCAGGAAGAGCTGATAGTTCCACAGTGGAAGCTTTAAAAACTCCAGAGTAAACCTTATTGTCCAAGTCCTACTGAAAAGAATATGTAGCAGGAATCAAAAATATTTCATGCAGAAAATATTATCTGTGAGAGAGTAATGAAACAGTAGCATTTTCCCTTAATTTACTCGAATGTAAGATTTTGGTTTATAAAATGTCAGTCAGATCACTGCACACAGTACTAAATTCAATGAAAATATGTGATCTTGCTAACACCTACATACATACATATCCCATCATTCCTAAGACTCCTCTGTCAATTACTGCTGTTTTTAACTGTGATAGCTTATATAATTTATTCCTGAGCTACTTTCAAACACCTGTATCAATGTTATAGTTTTGCAAAGAATTTAATATGTAGGCAGTATAAAGTTATAATGTTAAAGTTATGTTTGTAATACATCTCGACTATGTAATTTCAGAGATTATGTCAATGAAAAAGTAAAACTGCAGCTACTTTGTTAACCTGTGATACATTCAAGCCATGGTAAATCTGATATTTTCATTAAAAACCATAGAGAAATGATGTCTATTCCTGCCGTGCATATGCTAATGCTTGCCATAGGGCCAGTCTTCAAAGATTCAGAGTGAAAATGAAGATGAACCTGAAGGTCATCTGAATTTTAAGATGAAGATGGGACAAGAAGTAAGCCTGCAATTTATAATGGAATGTTTGGATGTAGCTGCTGAACAAGGGAGTATTGAGATGCCAACTTCTAGACTCTATGGAAAGATGACCCTGGGGAGAAGTTACCACTTGACCATGAGGATAAGGCAGATGAAGAGACAAGCTTGTGAGGTCATAACAGCAATAGGACTGCTTCACAAAGGGAGACAAACCACTACCTAAGGCTGACCACAATAAAGGGAAAGGGCAGCAACTGGAGCAGCAGGGGACACAGTCATGGGACATCTCAGTAAAACTGATGAGTTTCCCATTGATGGTCTGGAGATCTTAAGACAAGGTGAGGAAACCAAATAGGTTCAGCATTCATGCATGAAGTCCAGTCAAGAGGTCAGTACACCAGGAGACAGGAATAGAGAAAGAACTGGCAACTGAACTGTTTATCACATAGATCAGGCAAGACCTGGGAGATTGAAGTCCCTCACTATTGCAGCTGCGGGCAGAGATCCCAGATAATAATGATGAGGGAAGGTTAAGGCCTGTTGGTGCACACTGCATTCTGACAAATCTAATGAAAATATTTTAAATCTGGGGATTAATCTTTCAGTCACAGAATTCTTTCTGTCATTAACATGTTTTGTGATGGTGTCCAGTTTGGCAGAATAATTAAGAGCTTTCCATAACTTGCCTCCAATCACTTTATGATGAAGATCTGTATTAGTTCTCAATACACATTCATTCAAATCTACACAAATGTACTCACAAAAAAATAATAAAGAAGCATTTAACAGCAAATATAACAGGAGTTTTTATCTTATAGGGAGTTTCAAGTACCTTTTGCCCATTACCAATAAGTACTACAACTCTTTGTGCAGGAAACTAATGGACATTTTGCAGCATCTCTGTTATTAGCTTAATCATTTCTTGTACACATAGAGTGATATATAATGCATTCCCTTAACAGAAATCTTGGTGTAACACTGAATTTATTTTTCAAGTAATAATTTTCAAGATTTTTGAAATTATTTTCTTATTTGCTTTTTCAGCTTTTTCTTCCTTTCCTTTTTCCTTTCCTTTCCTTTCCTTTCCTTTCCTTTCCTTTCCTTTCCTTTCCTTTCCTTTCCTTTCCT
>JAAGNO010023150.1:85709-104725 GCA_033439905.1 Ceryle rudis | reverse complement strand
GGGGAGGTGGTGGAGTCGCCATCCCTTGCGGTGTTTAAGGAAAGATTGGATGTGGCACTTAGTGACATGCTCTAGCTGGGTGGTGTGGTGTCAGGTCTTAGGCTGGACTCGATCTCAAAGGTCTATTCCAGCTTCTATGATAAAATAAAAAAAAATTTAAAAAAGTAATTTTAAATTGTTTTTAAAGAATTAAATGTAACCCTTCTCCGTAATTACTATAATGCTAGGAGCATACCATTGTAATTTAAACTGATCTTTTAGATACTTCCATCTTTTTCTGTTAATTTTTCAGTTCTGATATTCCTGAAGAAAAAGTAGTACCTATTTATCATACCAAGGAGGAAATTAGATTTAAGACCAGTTTTAGATTAGTTATAGTATTTGATGTGCACATGTCAAGACTATTCCTGATTTATATTTTCTTGAATAATGAAATGAAACTTGGCCTTTTGGACTTAGTTATGATTTCTGTTATTGAACTTTTAAAAGTTGTTAAACTTTTCCATGATATATAAAACAAATAGTTAACATGAAGATTTTTGGTTCTTCATCTCTAAGCTTTTATGCAGTACAACTACATACACTATTTATCTCTTTCTGATTTTCAAATTTGGCATTAATCACAGTTAATAAATGTGATACCAAACTTAAAGAAAATGTCTTCTAAGGTTAAGATACATTTACAATACTCCATAAATATGAAGAAACACATAAATTTTTTAAAATTTGTCATGTTATTTGTTAGCTACATTTTAGTAACTTTAAATAAAGTCACCTGTCTATGAATTTTAAAGCCTTTTTTAACCATATTCTTGAAAAAAACTTTAGCATTAGAAAGAAACAGAAACACAGTTTTCCTTACAGTTCTCCAATAATCTCTGATGAAAATGTCTGAAACAAAGCATACATAATAAGGTCATACTTAAGTATACTCTACAGGGTATAGAGGTCTACTGTTTTCATATTTAATTTTTGACTGTTAGACCACCAGGTTGCTCATATATTAGGGAACATAGAATGATAGAATGGTTTCGGTTGGAAGGGACCTTAAAGATCATCTAGTTCCAACCCCCTTCCATGGACAGGGACCCCTCCCACTAGACCAGGTTGCTCAAAGCCCTGTCCAACCTGGTCTTGAACATGTCCAGTGTGGGGGCATCTACAACTTCCCTGGGTAACCTGTTCCCATGTCTCACCACCCTCACAGTGAAGAACTTCTTTCTGATTTGTCATCTAAATCTAACCTTTTCCACTTTCAAACCATTACCCCTCTGGGCTGTACGTGCACATTGATGACACGTGTTGAGGTTTTCATCAATCAGCATGCCTAAGTGTTTATCCTCATGAGTGCTATCAATCCATTCATTGCCCAGCCTGTATTTGTCCTTCGGATTGCCCTGACTCAGGTGCAGGACTGTGCACTTGACCTTGTTCAACTTCATGAGAAATGCCACTTATCACTGGTCTCCACCTGACATCAAGCAAGACCTATAACAGACACTCTCTGTTAGCCCCCCTCCCTCCTCAAAGGGGAATAAAAAGGGAATAAGGGAGAGAGACTTAGTGATTAGAAAAGGAAATGAGAACAGATTGAATGAAAATTAAAATCTTAATAAAGGGAATATATACACAAAACCAGTATTGAACCCAGCTGCCCCTGATGGTAATTATATCACTGTCACTACTGATGCTGTGGAGCAGGCACCGGGGGAGTCCCAGACTGGGCCCTGCAGCAGACAGGAGCTGTGTTCAGGAGCTGGATTCAGGTACTGGAATCAGGAATGCACCGATTGGGATTGAAGGCAGAGTGGACAGAGTCTTCCTCAGATGCTCTGAGGAAGAAACTGGAAGAGGAACTGAGCCAAGCTGAGAAAAGCTGGCAAAGTGGATCAAGAGGGCAAAGAGAGGGACAAGACCCTCCTCATCCCTCAGCTTTATACTGAGTATGACGTATAGGAGATGGAAGACCTAGTTAGTCAGTTTGGGGTCACCTGTCCTGTCCAGTCTTCCCTGCAGGTATGGCTTTTTACTTTCTGCAACCCCAATGTGGTACACAAGATCCAGCAGTGGTCTTGGTCTGCATACGAATCCTTGGTACTAACTCTAAACATGGGGTGTTATCACTGCTAGAAGCAGATGCTGCCTGCAAAAACATGCTGCTAACTTTAGACAGTGCAATTAGTTAGAAAAACTGAGCTGAAAAGTAAAATCACTGAACAGAACTAGTTCTGTTCTCACTCAAACCAGGACGCACCTACATACCTGTAGAAGATTTCGTATTACCTTTGATGTCCCTGACCGGATTTAATTCTATCTGGGCTTTAGCTTTCCTAACCTGATCTCTGGCTGCTCAGACAGCTTCTTTGTAATCCTCATGTCACTGGTCCCTGCTTTCACTCTCTGTAGACTTCTGTTCACTGTTGAGTGTAAACTCTGACAGCTTGATGGGTATATATGCATAGATGCTTATAAAATAAAAGCTGTTTTATGAAAAAATATCAAGTATTTCAACTAGACAAGGAGTTCTTATTTTCATTTTAATGTCACAGGGGGAAAAGACACACAAATCTGAGCAGATGATCTAACTTTTTTAACCAGGGCAGTATCTGAAGCAATGTTTAAGTGACTACTCTAGTGACTGATACTACATTAGGGAAGTTTAAGCAGGGAAAATAATAATTTGGAATTGACAATATAGCATATTACTTTGTGTCCCTAATGAAAAGTTGTCACTACCAGAAAGATGTGCTGAATACTGTATAAAGTTGCTGTGCTTAGAACAAATGACTTCAACCTTTAAATGAACACCTTATTTTTGTCTTGGCATTTCAGTTATAACTTATTCATTAAAGTTCGGTATCAGAAGTTTGAAGATGACTGACATTGCCTTCATTTGTGTTGATAAAAGAAATACATAAGCTACTGTTTTCTGTGGGTTTGGGGTTTTTTAGTTTGTTGTGTGTGGGGTTTTTTTTTTTGTTGTTGTTGTTTGGGTTTTGTTTGTTTGTTTCACAGAAAAATGCCATCACTGGCAAAGATGACAAAATCTGGGGCCAACTGTCTTGTTGCCTGTTAGTCCTCTGGTAGCTTATGGTTAGTGTTCATGATGATCAACTCATACACTGCTCTTTTCTCCTGGGAAAACTCTGAATGGAGATAAAATTGAGAAAAATTAGCTTTGGCTCAAATCTTCTACTTTTGATGTGTCAAACCCCCCAATTTTATTACAAAATAATTCTGTCTGTCAGATGTAAAGCAAAGAAACAGTCCAGTAGTGAGCAGCCTTGTCATTACTTCTTTTGGAGTTTTTTTTTCTTTTGACAGTCCGAGCCTGAACATAGCTTTGGGCAGCTGCACCTTACACCTTTTACTGCTGATATTTTCCTTTTGCATAGCTAAGTATACATCAAGTGAGCAAGTGTAATGGGAGAGAACAACCCACACATCCTTAATTCTGCATATGTGTACTAACATCCTGGATAGCAATTATTATTTGTAAAAACTGTCATAACAGGCTATTCCCAAGTGACACCATGTGAAGTGACTAAAAGTATCACCATGTCACAATATTCTCAACTTTGTGTTAGGTCCTTTACAGTACCTAAAAAAATACCTCAGATGAAGCATATGTGGAGTTGAACTTTCTTGTTTGTTACATACTAGCTCCATAAAGTCGAACTGAAGTAAATTGGTAAATTTGTGTTGTGTCAGCAAAGTCACCATTTGTTTCAATGTGGGACGTTTTCTTTTAGGCATCTGTTAAACATTCATTACGTTAACTTGGATCAAACGTATTCCCTGTCATTTACCTCAATATGTCATTCTGAAATGGCTACAGAGAAAATAAGTTTTTATCATGTCCTCCAAATATTTTCTGTAATAGATAAATAGATAATTAAAAGGACATACATGACAAATACAAAAGAAAAAAAAGAAATTATATGTTTACATGAATTATGATATAATCTCTGAGAGCAAACTGTCCCTTTCAATATAGAGGGTGGAATATGGTCACAAGACTCTTTTCAATGTGAATTAAAACTTTTTGCTGATAATTTCAAGCCTTCTTTTAAAAACAAAAGCTTTCTGGCACTAGTCACCACACTACACAGAGTCTTGAGAAATGGCAGTAATGTTTTCACAACACTAAGAAACAGTGTATTCTGGACATATATTTGGATATTTGGAATGCAATCCTAGAGAAGTGGACATGCAGTTGAAGGGAATAGGGAGCAAAGAAAGGGCACCAGACACATATTGAGTATTTGGTTTGGATATTTTATGGCCTGCAGCCATAGATTTCCAGCTGTAATTTCATTTTAAAGAAAAGCGAATCAACGTACTTCATCAGTGGGAATGAAATACCTATACCCATGCTATGAAGTTCTACCACCTTCAATAATTACCTTCAATAATAACGTTTTCTTAGACAGGTCTAAATCCTCACTTCGGCGGGCAAAAACTGGAAAGGGGTGGATCAGGCATATTGTTAGTTTTAGGTTTCACATGTATTTCCTGAAATAGTGAATGTCTTAGTAAAAGAAACTGGAAAGTATATGCTCCATTCAGGTTTCAGAGAGACCATAATCTAACAAAAAATTTCTTTACCCTTTTGACTTAGTTGTCTACTCTTCCATTTCTTTTTCAATCCTTAGCCCAACCTCTTCTACAGTCACAGTTGCCTTCTGATTTTTTACTCAATTTCTTCCTCTTCCTACTTCATAATTCTCACATTACAGTTCTCTTCTGTCCCTCATAGGGTGCTTCACTGTAACCAGACTCTTCAGATTTGATCTGAAACGGGAGTGCTGGAGGTTTTCAACAAAATTCTTGCACACGGTATTAGGAGTTTATGGTCTTTTTTAATTTTATTTCCCTTCACAATGTCAAGAAAGTGTATATACCCCCTGTTATACCATCAGAATGAACTATTTGTGCTAAAACTGTTAATACTGCCAAGTACTCTAAGATAATTTCTAGCAAAAATATCGGCTTCACAAAGTTACAGTTAAACAAAAATGAAGTACTGTAATGGGTGACACTACTGGCTGTGTTTATATATTAAAAAAAAAAAAAAGCATCAGAAAGCTTCCAAATGGCTTCATGCTACAAATGCTTTTATGTACAGTTTTACTTCTGTCTAGCATTCTCAAGAATAAGGATATACAGCTATATGTGTATTTTCAAGTTTGTGCCTTAGGTCTATATCCCATACTTAGCAAAAGGAACTGAACTAACTTTTCATTACCACATTTTACTTAAAAGAAATTAAGATACACAAAATGGTAACGCATTAGTATCTATAAGAAATGAATTAGAATGCAACAGTAGATCGGAATTAGATGAACTTTCATACATTTTTTGCTAAAAAGGTTTGATCCTTTCTTTTCAGTTCAAATTATCAATTTCAGACAGAAAATAATATTATTATTAATTCCTTTGCCTGATTGCATTAGATTAGACATAGTTTAGGTAAAAAAACCCAACCAAACAAATACCTAACAGAATTAAGGTTCTGAAACAGACTGAGAGGAGCTAGGGGATCCATTTATCACATTTTGTGTTGGATTGTATGTTGTCATCAAATATCAATATTATTATTTTGTATTGCTAAAATTTTTGTTAGATAATTCAGCCCTCAACTGTGCTGCCATTCTGCTTTGTGTAGCTATATATTTACATAAACATCTTGTGTGTAAAAAGTAACTTGTGGGCTAATTTTTAGCAAAGAGGTGAGTAGAAGCTTAGATTATTGAAGCTTTACTAGATGGAAAAAATACCAGGCCAACCCAGGTCATACAACACTAAGATCTGTTCCAGATCAGTAAAGCCTTTTTTATTCAATTAGTTCCATGTTAGAAATAATCACATTTTACATTATGCATTTCTAATTTCAATGCTTATGCCCTATAATTATTTTGTATAATCAAACCTAACTGGTGGTATGCTACACCAAGGTATTGAATAAGTATTCTGGCAGTGAAGTTATTATTTAACTATTTATTTGATAAATGTACAGACCCATAATTGTAGAAATTTAATAAATCTGTAATTACAAAGCGTACTTCTTTAACACATATGAACAATGACAGCAAAAGAAATAACACATAATAAGCAACAACAGATCACCCTGAAAGTGAATGGCATGCTCTGACAAGTTACTGTTTACCCTTTTGACCAGAATGCCAAGTCTGGTCTACTTCCAGTCTGATTATAAATAAGGTAGTAAGTCTAGAAGCAGTTTCCATTCCCAAAGAATCTGCCCTATCCAGCAGCAACATTCTGTTTCATTTAGCTATTTATTTATATTTTATCCCCCCAAATCAAGGAGTCAGAGAAAACTTCTGCCTTGATAATCTGAGCTCCTGAGGTGTTTGGTGTGATTTTGATCTGATTTCACATCATCCCTTGTTTTTTTTAACTACCATGACAAAAAAAAAAAATAAACTCCACCTATTATGCTATTTTGAAACTGCTATAGAACACCACTTTCTTATGATTACAGAAGCATAACATCGGTTCTTAAGTACATATAGTAAACTATTTCATAAATGTACAGTTTTTAAAATACAGAAAATAATGCTATCATATATATTACAGTATTTCCAAAAGGCAGAAAACCTCCCTAATCTTTCAGTTCAAATGTCAGGATAATGAGAATCTGTTTTTCTTCACAATTTTTCTTTGTATAATAATAATAAAAACATAGAATGCATCTTGTCTGATTTTCTAAATTGCTGCAGAATTAGACTGTACTCAGATGTCTTCTGGATTTGGAGACATTAGGAGACGCAACATGCTGAGAGATGTGCTGGAGAGAGAAATTTTTAACAAAATCAGTGGACACAGCTATTTGCTAAAAGAACATCCGTTGACAACTTTAAAATCCATATGTGAAAAAAAAAAAGAAGAGAGAAAACTAATTGGAAACAAACTGTTAAAACCCCAAACAAAACCTGTTTCTGTTATGTTAATGTTTTGTAGTTTAGGTTGGAAATTGACACATTCTTTTTCTACAATAGACATTTTCTAGAGAAAAGTATTTCACAATTTTCCAGTTAAAAATTCATGTGGTAACAATTTTGCTAATTAACAGTCAGCCTGGTCTTCTTTTTTTAATATATAAATGTTCTAATATTTTTTTTTTTCCTAAGTGAACTTCATTTAAGAAAATCTGTAGTATTCTTTCTTTCAATGGGGAAAAAAAGAAGTTGTATTAATCATTACAGTAACTCAGTCTTTTGTTTTGTTCAGAGACCAAGGTTCCTCTAGGTTGCTTCCTACAGATAGTTTCATAAACATTTCTAAACAACTTCTACTGGAAACCCTAACATACCCTGACTGTACATAGACAAGGTAGCTACTTAATTTCAGTATCTTGAATACAGACTACTCTTTTCATTGCTAGGATATAGTGGGGTGCTTATTCTTACTTTTCTAGACTGGCAGGAATATAAAGAGGTGTGGGAGAATGGGTCTGAGTGTGTCATAGATGAATATGACACAGTTTGATTTAGCAGCAATTTAAGATTTATTAATAGAATGAGATAAATCAGAGGTTGAATTTTAGTAACACTTCAAAGATTAACCAATTTAAAGATTGACAAATGATTTAGTAAAGTATATTGTAACAAAACAGCAACTTAATTACAGATTCAAGAATGATAAGATTCACACTAACTTACTGCAGAATATATTAAATCAAAGTATATATGTATAAACACAAAATGTACACACACAGACAGAAATAATTGGATCAATGAAATATATAGATACCCACAGTCATAAAATTAAATGTATGAAACCAAACACCTAGATAGGTAGAGAGGTGGAGTAGAAGAGACTAGCCTATATTAAAATTTCACCTTCAAGTTTAAAGTAAATATTCAGAATGCATTGGCATTTCTCAGTGGTCTCGAGGAGGTTGTCTCAGCCAGGCCTTGCTTTGCTGGCAGATGGTCCTGAGAGGTGTCCCAGCTCAAAGGAGATGCTGGTCACAGCTCAGGCTGATCCAGGAGAGCAGAAAGGGTCTTGTTTTGGATCACTTTTTATAGGGCCTGAGATAATTGTCTTTTGTCAGGTTCTTTTCTGTTTCAGCCTAACTCAGGTGATGTAATATTCTGGTTTGCACGTCTGGAATTTGCTAGATTTTAAGGTTCTGGTATTCGCCGCCTTTGGGCCATGACCCAAGTACAGGTGTACCAGGCTGTCAGAGGGTTGACTGATGACTGTGATTATTCCCTGACAGGAGGGTGGGGAGTAGGAGTCAGGTATGTCAAGGGGGTACCTCAGTGCTCTGTGCTGATGCTTACAATCTATACTGGATTGTCAGGGTGCATTTGTTGTTATTGTCCCGAATGAATAGGGGAAGCAGGAGCCAGGTATGTTAAGGGGGTGCCTTAATAATTTACTACACTGCCTTTCACATTCCGTATTTGACTTCCCAGTGGATTCTTGTGTGACCCAGGGAGGGGAGTCGCACTCTGTACTGAGTGGCAGATGAAGTGGGGAGAATTATACCACGACAGAGGGGCAAAATTACTACATTCTGTTGGGAGACAGAGAGCATCAGGTACCACACTGCTTCAGGAATTGGACATTTCTGTAAGAGTCTTTACTCTGATCTCCCAGTTACTTTTTATTAGCACTAGTGTAAAATCATAGAATCATAGAAATGTCTGGGTCATCTAGTCCAACCCCCCTGCTGAGAGCAGGGCCATCTTCAACTAGAGCAGGTTGCTCAGAGACTCATCAAGTCCCACCCCTTGAATGTCTCCAGGGATGGGGCCTCAACCATCTCCCTGGGCAACCTGTTCCAGTGTTCTACTACCCTCATGGTAAAGAACTTCTTCCTTACATCCAATCTAAATCCACTCTTTTCTAATTTAAAACGCAGGAAGTGATTTGCCTTCTGGGCTGCAAGCACACACTGTCAATGAGTATGCAATAGCTATAGAACATTAACAATCAATTTGTTCCTTACTTTTTCCCCATGGATAACATGAACCACAGTAATACATATGAAAAACATGTTTATATCCAATATAAACTTAAATCTGTACTCTGTAGCACTGGTTTTATATAATTGCTTTGTATTAACAGTCCTGCCACAACGCAGGAACTAAACTGCCAAACACTTAAGTACCTTGCTAGGTTAGAACAGATGTATCTGTGTTCAGCAGTGCTTTCTCTTGCACAGATAACAAGTGTTTAATATTAGGTGTCTTTAGGAGGAAGTGAGCTATTATCAATCTATTATTTATTTATTAGTAGAATAAGCACTAAAGGATTGTCCTCTCTGTGAACAGCACAAGCATGTTACTTTATCTAACTGCCTTAAGAAACATTTGTCTAATTTGTTTTATTAGTATATAGAGCTAAAATCATGCTGGAAGATACCACATAGACTGATTCAAGCAACAAGTCAGAACAGGTGAGGTCTATTATAGCAACCTACTCTACATCTCTGACAGTAGACCTTTGTGGAAGTTTTAAACTGTAATTGCAAAGAAGACACAAGAAGTAATTCACCAGAATGTCTTGGTTCGATCACAGGATCACATAATCACAGAATGTTAGGGGTTGGAAGGGACCTCCAACGATGATCGAGTCCAACCCCAAGCTGGTTCAAGTTTATCTTCTGTTTATATTAATATTACAACATGTGAATTTGATGATACCTGTAGCATTTTTCCAGACTCCTTTACTCAATCCTTTGTCTTATCAAATAGCAAACTTTGGATTCTCATTAAACTGTGTCCCCTGTGGTAATCTTTATGCATTTCATATACCACAACCAGAGCTCCTCTGAGGTGTGCTGAGCTTTCCTGATGTCAAGAAGAGCTTGAGGTGTATTCATGAGGGTATATTTCTCACGAAAGGCAGCAGTTACTGGCTCACACTTCTGGTACACCTTGGAACACTCTGACTGGCTTTACAATAAGGAATGTCTCATGTTTTCTGGAATGTGTACCGCTGGTTTACGGTGGTTTCATTTCTTCCTGAAACAAAGGGTACAAGTGGTGAAAATGCAGTATCTACTTTGTTTTCTCTTTAATGCAGGAAAGTCAAGCCTCTGTTGTCATTTGGGTGTATAACCTTCTCCTTTTTCTAGAAAGGACATCACAGAGCAGTAATGGTTTTATCCTAGGACATGCATAAGAAAGAATTGAAGCTGCCCTAGATAGGCAACTCAGTAATTCAGCATTCTCTTCTATTTAGTAATGATTTTCTGTGTTTTCTGAGTTTATATACACTTGATTGATGACCCAAATGCAGCTCACATAATAACTTAGGCATGATACTGAGTATTTTTGAGGAATATGATTATGAGTTAGATGATTGGCATTTAGAGGATAGAAGCAACCAGCTGTGTTTTTTAGCTGTGATACACCATTAGTGATGCAAGTTAGATGTGGTCTAGTTCTTTCCAAACAACTTTTTAGTAGGAGGCTCTAATACCAATATAAATTTTGACAACAAATTGTTTAGTTCATATTTAGCAACTCAAAAAGTTCATACTTTTACAGTAAAATTTATAAAAAAAATGTTTAGAAAAGTCCCTGTTTTAATACTTACAGCTGAAAGAAAAAAACCAAGTTGTCTGAAATGAAGTGATGGAAAGAGAAGTACTAACGTATTATTACATTCACAAAAATAGGATCATGAATTCTGATAACATTTTAGCAAGAGATATTTTACCTCAGCAAAGAAGAATAATAAAATGTAATATGTCTGTACTACCTAGCAAATTGCTAAAGTTGGGAGCATCATGTTGAACTGATTTATTCAGATGCCATAATATGGTAACAGAAACAAAGTGGGGCAGATAAAATCATGGAGCTCAGATGAAAATTGAAATATACATAACTGACTATTAAAAGTTAAATTTCAAGTGAAATCTGGAGATTAACACCTTAAATTTTAATTGATTTTTAAAACTGTCAATAAAGAATGTGAAATTTACTATTTAAAATCTACATATATGAAGTTCATAATCAACATTTTGGATACTTCCTATCTTGCTATCTGAATTGCTGGGACGGTTGTGATTCAGTATTAAACCTTCAACCGAAAACTTTGTATCATTAAACAAAAAAGAGTTTGTATTTAAGTTAAATACTTAGAATTGGTACATGCAACAGATAAACATTGACAACATACCTGGCAGGTCCACAGTCCCAGAGAGGATCACATCAGGAAGTTAGTGATTAATGATCTTCGATAATTTAGAGCGAAGTTCATTACAAACTCAATAAATCTGAAAATCAGGGACATCTTATCTAACGCTGATAAAACAGAGAAGGAAAATTGGTGGGCCATTGTCAGGAAGCTTTGAGAACACACCATGAATTAATAAAACTCAGGAAAATTACTTAGCAATATTTATAGTTCTGTAATAACTTAAAATATCTTTGGACAGCAGGAAATGTATGTAGTCTCACAGAACAACAGAGAATAATGTTACACATATTTCAGTCTTTCTTAGAAATCTTACTAATTTGTTACATGTGTAGGAGAACTGGATACACAACAACAAAAAAAGACCAATCTCAACATAAAGCCTAAACCAATAAACATTGCATATCCTTTGAGTTTAAGCAGCATTTATTCCATACAGTATTATGAAAGATCTTCCTGTAAGTCACTTCTTGAACTTCACAGGATGAATTTAGGTAAAATCTATAGCTGGAACCTTAAATATCTCCACTGTAGGACCTGTGCTTTGTACTAAGCTATTCACTTTTCTGAGAGCTCACAGCCTAACCTTTTCTAAGAAAATATACCATAGTTAAGGAAAGCAAACCAACTAAATCACTTCTGACCACATCCAGGCTTTGTTTTTTAAAACTACTGTTTTAAAAACATTTTCTACTTATTGTCGTCTTTTTTTTTTTTTTTTTTTTTCCTTACTGCAGTAGTGATAATATTTGAAATTTGCCATGAAGAGGAGGAGAATCTTATCCTGCTAGATAGTGGAATTTTTTTCTTTATACCCACAGACATATAAAATGAGGAGAATCATCATGTTTCACTACATCATGCATCTTCCACTTGTGTCATCTACACTTTACCTTGAAAGTGCTCTCTAAGCCAACAGCATCTGTTTGGTTAAGGTAGATACACAGCTAAATTAAATTTTAACAAGCACTCTGGCTGTTAAACTTTATTTGCATCATGTATGGCATTTTAGTCATGTAAGGGTTTTCCATGCAATACAATCAAATGTCCCACATTATCCAGGAATGCTACAATAATGGAATAGATGTTATCCAGGTATCTCTCTTGGATCATGGTGTTCTGAAAATCCTGGACATCAAGTGAGAGAATGCAACCAAAAAATGATTGACAAATGATCTATCAGTTACTGACAAATACCATGAAACCATCTTCATGTAAAGTGAAGAAGTACAAGTTAGGGTTCGGTAGACACAGAAAGATCTCTTTTACCTTCTTATGTTTTCATGTGTTTTTGTATAAAAGCTTCTGTCTTGTTTCAAGTTAACTCTATTAACACATTCATTGATAACCTGAGTAATACTGCTTTTCTTATATATATTCAACCTGTATAGGGTCTTACAAGTTAATGCAGATTTTAGAATAAGAATAGCCTTCCACAGTGCACTGGAGTGGAATCAAACTGTGACAGGACTGAAACTGAAAGCACCTGCAGACCCTCTGCATTATATCTGTACTTCAGCATGCATCATTCAGTTCCATAAACTGCTAATCTGTGCATGTTTGGGTCTCTGGACTTGATGGAAACCTTTGTATATGTAAGAGTAGAACGCAAACGTTGTTCTAGTCTTAGAAATTTTTACAATTGGAGTACTCTCCTTTCCTCAGCTTACTGCTTAATGCTAAATGCTAATCTTTTTCTGCTATCAGAAAAGGGTATGATGGAGCAGCACTTGTTTCCATATTAGGCAACAGTCCTGACTAATGGAGCAGCACATTTGAATGTTTTATAAATAATGTATGAAACTCTTTAAAGCCTGTTTGTGGGAGATACTTACCTTTTCTCAGTCCGCACACTAGAACTCATTCATCATATTTGAGATGGAGGTGTGCTGTCCCACCTTAAGACAGGAAAGCTTTTTCCTTTTTTCTTAAAATCTAATCAGTGCTACTGTTGGATGAGAATGCCCTGCAGCTGACCACAGGCGCCTCAGAGCTGCTGAAGTAGCAAACCAGTTGTAACCTAAACCTTTGCTATCTGTGTCAGCAGAATAGAGGAAGACTGATGCCCCCCACACATTTAACAGCTGAGCCCCAGAGACTAGAAAGAAATGAAGAAAGTTTCTAGACTAGTGTTTTTTAAAGAAAATCAAAAGGCGTTAACAATCCTGTAAGCATTTTGAAGACTAGTTCCTAATTCCCTTTCTCTATTTTAAAAAATTTTCTGTCACTGAACAGTACTTTTTAGTCAGCTACCTGAAGACATGCCCAGTTACACAACTTTTTGTAAAATAATGTTGTTTTTTTGCCTACCAAGGCAGCAGAAGTTTAATATGCAAATTCACATTGAAAACTTGACATAGTATACATACAAAACTGTGCAGAACTGTGCTTCTTGTACAGTTCAAAGCAACAAGTTCCCTAGATAATTAATCATGAAAGGTTTTTTAGCTGTAGCCGTAGCTGCTGTTGTTTTGCAATTCCCTAAAAACATGATGAGACTAAGTTTTAAGGAAAAAGCCTAATATCTGTTTGGATTTTGTAAGAGTGTATATATTAACTATAAAATGATCCTTGAAGAGAATGTCTAGAAGCATTGTACTTACATATTCAAACTGCTGGAACTTCAACATAAGTCTTTCATTACTATAGTAGGTCCATTACTATATAAAACTATTACATACATTTCTGTACTTTAGCTTCACTTTCATGGTCTGTTTTGAAGTACTTATCCACCAGTACTTTCTCTGTGCTGAATATAACCTTAAGGAATAATAACTAGTTTTTAGACAGGACAAATATTTTTATTAGGATCAATCTACTTTTTACATCAGGGTGCTTGTGTGCTATGTGTAGCTTGGAAGGTGATGCAGCTAATCCTCATTAGTTGTGTATTTAAAAAAATTACTCTTTCAGAAAATTACTACTGAGATAAATGTGTGTTTTCTGAGGATCAGGTAATGTAAATCCACTCTCTAAGGATCAAGTAAACCCACTTCAGCTTCACTGAAATTATTTCCTTGCTGAGGGGGAAATAATTCTCCCTTTTTTTTCCTACAAAGATCAATGTATTGTAAAAATATTTGAGCCCAAATAGTTTGCTGAAGTGTTTGAACAAAATATTAATTTACTTTCTGCAGAACTGTCTACTTACATCAATATAAAATATAGCTAGTTTCTGAATGTCATTTGTATCTAATCCACACAGATATTGAATCCATCCATATGTTTCTTAGTGGAACTGTGAACTCTTAACACAATCTTAATATCAGTTTCCTAGAGTAATCTAGAATCAGTTTGCAGACAAAAAATACTCTACTTAAAGGAATGTGTTTGAGGTCATATCAGTCCCAGATGTCGGAATTACACAAGAGCTATGAAAAGTTGCAATAAAATTAACTTTCTGTCTACAAGCCAGTGGCAAGAGTGTACCCTGATGCAAAATCCCTACTTTAGTACTGTATTTCTTCATGTGTACCCACCCTCTTTGGTGACAGCGAAGCACAGTTTTCACTGATTTCATGTTCAACTATCAGGTCAGAACTGCATTTTGTGCGAAGAAGTCACAGTGTTAAGACAAGACTACAAGAAGTATGCTAACACTGGTAAGCAGTTGCTAGTGTCTGTAGGAGAGGAGGTTTATTAGTACCTCACCCACAAAGTCCAATCTTGGAGGACTAGACTGAAAGCAAAACTTAGGAGCTCTGTTAATCTTATTTGGTAGTGCTTCATTAATTGGAATGAATTGTGATTATTTTACTTTAGAAGTGATGAAAAACAAAAATAAAGAATTTCTCCCAGCTGTTGGTCATCAGATACCTACAATACCACTTACCCAGTTGTCCTGGCTTCAGCTGGGATAGAGTTAATTTTCTTCCTACTGTTACAGTGCTGTGTTTTAGATGTAGAATGAGAATAGCATTAATAACCCACTCATGTTTCAGTTGTTGCTAAGTGGTGTTTGCACTAAGTCAAGGACTTTTCATCTTCTTACCCCACCTCACCAGCGAGTAGGTTGGGGGGCACAAGAAGGCAAGTCTTAGTGCAGGCAAGTCCACACTGAGGAAGGAAACAGCAGTGAAAAGTGCTGTCAAGAAGCTCTTCTTGGGCCTTTTCAAAGTCAGGAAAGCAGCTTGCCTGTGCTGAAGTCTGGCAGCTGCTTGGCTGGCTGCTGAGGTGGCCCGGGCGGAGCAACACCACCAGCAGCAGAGCTGAATGAGGAGTAACCATGACAGTGGGCACTCGCTGAGACCACCATCCAATAAGCGGCGAGTGGGTGTCACGTGGGTGAACACAGAGTGGGCAAACAGGGCGCAGGAGTTCATGCACAAGGGTGCTCACTTGTTGAGGGACCAGCTCCAGTGTGGTAAATCTGCACTGGGAGGGGTAATCACAACAAAAAGTGTTGGCTAAGGGCTCTTTTTGGTCTGTCTTTGGGGCTTTTGGAAGCCAGGAAAGTGGCTCACTTGGGTCAAGAGTGGGCAGTTTATGGGTGGACAGCTGAGGCAGCCTCGACCCAGCAGCACCCCTGGTGGCTTCCCCCCCACACTATCGACCGCTGCTCTAGGGAGTGCAAATGACCGGGAGCACGGTGTGTCAGCCAGTGCGTTGGGCAGTGGTTGGCCTGAGGTCAGGGTGCCAAAGCTCTGTGGTGGTTGGGGTGGCATCGTAGCAGCTCCTCAGCTGAGGGGAGGCACTGAAATCTCCTTGCAAGCCTACAGCTGAGGGAAAGGGTTCTAGCAAAATGGTGGGTGCTTGCCTCAGGACTAAAACCGCTGCTACCAATAGAACAAGATGAAGAATTTCTTTACTGAAAGGGTTGTCAAGCATTGGAATAGTTTGCCCAGGGAAGTGGTGGAGTCACCATCCCTGGAAGTGTTTAAGAGATGGGCAGATATTGTGCTTAGGTACATGGTTTAGTGCTTTTGATAGGGCTAGGAATAAGGTTGGACTTGATGATCTTGAAAGTCTTTTCCAGCTGAAGCTATTCTATGATTCTGTGTTCGATGTGTCCACCCAGATAGAACTGGTATCAAAGGCCACCTCAATACAAACAGTGGGCTGTAGGGATCACCCAAACCTCACTCCTGGAGAAAAGGTCAGTTCCTGCACAAGGTGTGCAGAGATTGATGAGCTGTTACATCAAGTGGCAGATTTACAAGAAACTGTTGAAAGGTATTGCTAGAATTGAGATAAAGATAGAGAGGTGGCTTCACAAGCATTTTCTTGTCAAGGACACTACAGTGAATGAGGCATCTCCGACACTGGTGACCCACAAAAGCAAGACTCCCCTTCAGTCTTCATGTTCCACAATTACAGCCACAAACAGATAGGAGATTGGGTTAAACCACAACACCAGTGTTAGTTGAATCATATGAATTACAGTATGCTGGACTGAAAAGAGTTTGAATTGTGTAGAAGCATTATTTGATTGGTAAAATAAATGAAAACCTTTATTCTGTTTTAAGTAGTTTCACTTTTGCATCTTTGTTTCTCTTTGGGCTTGATTTCAGCATTTATCCCTGTCAGTGGGCATATTTTGGTTTGTGTATGGAATATAAGGCATGATATCCAGTCCCACTGAAAGGTAGATGCAATTTTCTGAAGTTCTGCATTGTCTTGTATATGAAAAAAAACAAAAAAAACCCCCCATTTTCTAGATTATTGCTTATAGAAAAGGGAATTGAAATTCCTAAATCAAAATATGTGTTTAACTCTTCTTCCTTACATGCATACAACTCTTACCTCATACACTCAGCAATAATTAATTGGTTTGGAACCTTTAGAGAAAAAGATTGACTGAAGTGGGAGGTGGGGTTGAGAATATTTCTAATGTTTAGTTTAGTGGTATGAAAACTGAGGTGACAACTAGAAAAATTGCTGTCGGTAAACTCAGTGAGGAAGAAAGCACTAGGGAGGGACCTAAGGAAGATTGCTGGCATGAGAGCTAATGCGTATAGATGGCCATAAGGAAATTAAGAATATAAACAGAAAGCTTAGATGTTTTAAGAGGGTGAATACGATGTTGATGTCTGTACATTGTGTTTGGTGCACTCATTAAATGAATACGTACCTAGAATTGTAGACAACAACATCCAGTCATCCAGGTGACTGTTTTACTTCTGTGATCCTACTTCTTATTAAAAATAATTTATGCACTGAAAACTATGATTTTTCTTCTGCTTTCCTCTCCCTAGGAGAGTTGATGTCAGTTCTTTGAAACAGGACTTCAGCACCTCAGTTGTATGCAGGCAGACTGATGATTCTTTATTGAAGAGCATGTTTGGAGACTTGAAACTGGAGGATGTTATCTCCTAAAGAATCTGGAGAACATAATAAATTCTCGTATATCTGGGAATCAGATATAGTCTCTGTCAGGATCATTGTCCTTAATGTATTTTGCTACTATTTGAAATAGATCTGTTATGTTCCTTCTAAACCTGACTTGAACTGTGACATTAACTCATTCAATTCCAAGGAATGACAATCCATTTTGCCAGAGAAACCTCAATGATTTATAATCTCACATATAGACAAAATCTATCCTTTTTTTTCAAAATTACCTTACTTTCACTTCTATTAATTCAAAATTACATCACTGTATTCCTTAAATGCTATGTTAGTCTGACACAATCATGTCTTTGATAGTGAAAGCGTATTGTCAGTTTTGAGATTATTTTGCAGGTCTAAAACATACATCCTCTACATCACCAACAAAATGCATGAAGTGCTCCTTGATTTGCATGAAAATAAATTAATCAGTCCTGCACATTTTTATATGTACTTGCTTCTAATGTAATAATATGTTCAGCCATAAATTGCTGCCCAGTTCCTGGTTTTGGATATCTGAGGACCTGATTGTAAACCTTCACTATGTAATAGCTTTCTTACAGTTTCTGTGTCATAATAACTTCCCTTAATATTGACCATAGTCTTGTCATTCACCACAACTATTGGTTGGACAAGTGCTTTGATAAAGGTTATAATCTCCTCCAAGGCAACATTTTCTTTGATGGAAATGGCACATCACATGGCATTCATGCCTCTGATCAATATAATTTAGGTTAGGCCAGGTGGCTTGAAGATTTTTCAGAAATTATGCTTGTTTAGAAGATATCTTAAAGCATGTTTCGTCTTGTTGCCAGATGCATAATTTAGTTGAGAGACTAGGATTGGATTATGTTCATAATCAAGATTTTTTTTTTTCAATCCAAATAGTGTTTTGTGTATTTCAGTTGCTACAAAAAGAAGATATAGTTGGTTTTTTTTCCACTTAATGCACATATAAAAATCCAAACCCCTGAAAAGCCAGAATATATTAATGTTGGACAAGGAAGGGGGTCAAAATAAGCAACTCACCTATACCCGAATTTACTGGTGATCTGATATACTGAACTTGAATCTAAAATGGAAATTGCATGTCTCCTGTTAGGAAAATAGTTTAGATTACCAAAGCTGTACTAATCTTTCTATTGTTTGGTTGAAGTGTTCCTCGCCCAGCTTCAGGATTGCTTTGCAAATGTGGGCAAGCATGGAGAGGATGTGCATGAACAATCTGCTCTTAGGGTGGACACTGCAAAATCATCTCTCCAGTGACTTGCCACTGCAACAAAGAAGTTCATATGCAACTTTCCCAAGTTACAGGTTTTCTGGGAAAGCAGTTTCATGCATGATGGAGTTTTAATCCCAATGCAGGGTTTTGAGTCCTTTGCCTCTGTTTGGATCAGGACTGATCCAACTGCTGATTTCTATTGCAAGACTTGATATTATCTGACTACTTGGCAAGGTATTTTTTTCAAGGCTTTATTTAAAATTTGTAGAGGAATTCCTTGTTGGTC
>JAAGNO010023150.1:59795-85609 GCA_033439905.1 Ceryle rudis | reverse complement strand
AGCTATAGTTAGCCAATCTGCATAAGGCTTGGCACACGTAGCACGTAGGTGTTAACCAATAAAACAATTTAGATGTGTGCATGGACGGCTTGACAGACTATATAAGCACGTACTTGTGAAGCAATAAACGAGAACGATATGTAGCCATATTGGTTTAAAATGTCGTTACTTGGCCGGTCTCCCGATGGGATCTCTCTTCAAAAATTTACATTTGTTATTGTGTATTAAACTTTGGTTTTAGAAAATGTTTTATTTCAAGAGGCATCTCTGAGATTAGACCTGACAACAGTGAGGAAAAAAAAACTTAAGCACATGTACAATAATTTCTGAAAGTAACAATGGCAGGTTTATGGTACAATGGATATTAGAACTGAATTGATTCCAGAATTCCATTTGTGTGTCTGTTCAAGTTGGTCTCATTGAAGAAGGATGACTTAGATGGAGGTTACTTTCTACATACTAGATGAAAACTGCAGGAAAGAATCACTTTGAGTATTCCCATGCACTGCTAGGTTCTCAATCAGCTGTATCAGAGCAATGTTTGAGTGAAACTAGAAATACAAGTAATAACTTGTGGTGCACATTTCCATCTTTCCAGGAAAGAAAGGATTGGATCAGATTTCCCTCAAGAATAAAAGCTAATTTGGGTACTTGAATTGTGAGTAATTATTGTATTTTCTAAAGTTCAGTTTTCTTGTAACTTTAAATTGAGAAAATTGAAATTTTAAGCCTTTGAAAGAAAAAAAAAAGAAAAAAAAAGAGATATTTATTACCTCTAACACTCTTGCAGGTTAATAAACATTTAAATCAAAGATCTGTGTCTGCATTCTTCCCCTAGATTTTATGTGGTTATCATTAAATACCTTGAGAAATATGTCACGCTCTATTCACCAGCACATGAACAGGTATTTTCTTTCTCACACACTTAGGTTCAAATATTGGACATTGATTTTTTAATAAAGGGGCATCCTAGCACAGACGGAACCTTTCTTCGATATTTTTTTGTACGTGTAGTATGTTTCAGCAGTAACTTATGAGTGTTTTTAATGGCTAAATCTTGTAAAAATAGGATGAGGTAACAGTAGTGGAAGAGGAAAAATGTAAGTTAGAAATGTCAAACACTTTGCCTGAAACTAGTTCAGTTCCTATATAAAATAGCTATTGAGATATATTCCTCATGGTTTTCTTCACTCTGGTTCTAGAGGTATTATAAGGTTGAGATAAATGATGCAAATGACATCAGTTTAGCATTAGTTTTCATGCTAAGTAGTTAGAAGCAGCAAGAAACATTTCTGTCCAGTTAAAACAAAACAAAAACAGCAAGACAGCAGAAATAATCAATTTCTCTCACTCTTAGTAAATCTTTTCTCCTCTCCCAGATATGTTGCTGAGTAATGGGAACTGGCTAGTATTATTTTGCAGTGTGAAAAAAATATCCTTCCATCTGCTGTCTCCACTGGTATAAGGTTAGCCTTCCTTTGAGGCAGTCACGCACTGAGATCCAGAATTTGACTTACATAATGTGATTTTAATACTCTAAATTAGTTGAACTCCTGCTGGGATTTTTATTGAGAAGTCAGCAGGCTCTCAAAGGGGTTTTCTGGTCTGCAGCGGACACAGCTACTGGGCTTGTTGAAATATTTTTCATTCATTGAGTACTCATATATTTTTGTGAGTACTCTTGTACAACTTTGTGTGTACATTGTCAGGAAGTTTGTTTCAAGCATTGTCATTTTCTAGCTTTGTCATATAGACTTGAAAAAGTATTGAAGTAGAATTGTGAACTGTGAAAGTGTGCTCTGTATCCTGTTCTATCTGTAATTTGTCATAGCTCTAACTCCTGCTAAAGATAATACTAAGCATTAGTTTATGTGCAGTCAACACAGTATCCTATGGGAATGAAAAGTTGTGAAAGTAAAAAATTCATGATCATCCCAGATTAAACATTTGTTTAATTCACTCTGTTTCTACTTTTAATTGATCAAATATAAGTGTTGTATCGTTCACTTGGAAATTGTCAGGTGCTCCAGATGGATGCCTACTTAGAAAAACAGTAAGTAAACAATTTAAAATCAATTCTCTAGATGTCTTTCTTGCACAGATTATTACCTGAATGATTATGTATGCTGAGCAACCTCAAAAATCATAAATAGACATAGAATATTTTTTTTAAATTTCAAGAAAATTTTCCAACAAAGTTTTTCAATACAAGGGTGTATATTAGGTTACATTTTGGAAGCACCTGACAAGGTTTCAGTGAAATAAAAGTGGGTGCTGGAGCATATAGAAACTGACATTAAAAAGTATGAAGGTGCCAATATATTCTCTAAATCTGTGTGGAATAGAAATTTCAAAAGCAAGATGACAAAAACATTGTTGATGTTGTATGTGGAAAAGACTCGATGAGTGTTTCATCTGGTGAAGCAGAAAGCTTGCCCATAAGTGAGGAGTTAGGGCAAAATATACTAGATATACTTTTGATGTACAGGGCTGGAGAAATATTGACGACAAAGGACTAACTTGGGAAGAAATAAATCAGAGAAAATAATTCCACACTGAAGCTTGCCAGGTGCCACTGATATGGTACCGACTGCTTAGTGATTGAGGATCAAAGTCAGTATCAGGTAGGAATGGCTATGAGCTGGTGATGGCTATGACAGGGGAGCCTGCTGTATGCTACATCATTTTGCTGTGGGAAGAAGCAAGAAAGTAAATGGACTTTTTTTTTTTTTTTCCTTAAGCTGAACAAGGAAAATGGGACACCCCCCCCCCCCAACATGATATTAAATGAAACATAGGGTACCTCACTTATTCTTTTATGTGTCATAATGATTACCCTATTCTATGTCATTTGCATGAAATTACAATATTATTAATAAGAACATATTTGGAAAATTTTGTACAGGCAATGAAGTGAATGGATTTTGAAAAGTAAAATACTAAATTTTCAAGAAAAGAAATAATATATAGACTGAGTTTTCTTGGCAGTAGAATCATGTTTAGTTCTAAAGAACAGAAAACTACTGATTAAAGGTCAAGTGATATAAGGCAAAATTTAACATTTGACAGGTTCTAAATAAGGCAGACTGAACTGGTGCTTCTTTGTCACTCTACTAATAAAGTGATTATTACAATTGCAGATTTTTGAAATCGCAAGAGGCTTAACATACTAAAACCTATGATAAGGGAAACAGAAAACAAATCAAAATAATGATTCACTGCTATTTTATCGAAGTAGAAATTATTATACGTTTTTCAAGGCTTTGTATAGATTCAGTAATACTATCATGATGACAATATGGGATTTTAGGTGTTCAGATTACACAGGTACTATTAATTATTCTCTATTAATATGTTGGGACAAATTCAGTTTGATAATGAAGTCAATAAAAAGCAATGATTCAATGTCATCTTTCAGTCCCTCATGCAAAGGCCTTAAAAGAAAAAAAAAAAAAAATCCTTTTGCAAAACCAAATTGTCAACTGTAATATATGAAGTAACATACTGTGGTTTTTTTATTATTGCTGATTTCAATTTTTCAAAGCAAAACCTTCTTTTATATAGTTTTAAAACTAATTTAAGTACCTTTGGTCAGATAAAGCTGTCCATTTACTAAGATACAAGAGGGGAACTGAACTGAAATATTCCTGTCCTCCTTAATTAGAACAATCATTCAGGAGATATTCAGGCCAAGAAAGACACTGAATTCAGTTTTCCCATGGAAAGGGCTTTGACTCCTAAGCAATTAAAAGGTACACACAATCCTCCTTGTTTCAATTTTAATCAGCTACTGCTGTGATTGCAATCTGGCCAATTTTACAGCTGTAAAGTGCTTTAAAAAACACTTGTCAAATGCACCTGAGGATTTCAGCAGACTTGTGCCTTCATCCAGGATCTAAATAATGCTTTTGTAGGAGAAATATGTGGACTTGCTCATGGTGGGGGAGTGTTATAACTGCAAAAAAGCAGGACTTCAAGTACTCACAACTTGATGTGTGAAGGAGGGAGAGATGTAGTGTGAGAGCAGACTGTGTAGCAATTGAAGAGGGAAGAGATGTATATGTGCACTTGTGACATGCATGTTTAGTTAAGGTCACAATTTCAGATTGATGTGCTTCAGTTTAACATTTTGTTAAGGTGCTTTAGCATGCTACTGGAATTGTCCATAATCACCACAGGCCTACTTTGGATAATTTCCATATTCAAAACACAGAGCTTTGAAGATGGTGGTATCTTAGCACAAAAGACTTTATTGTTTCCCTTTGAACAAGACAACATGGTTACTTGATATAAATAACACAAACAATATGGCTTAGACCATGAAAGAGAGTGACAGCTGTGCAATTAGTAGCCATATAACAATAAATAACTATGAGAAGCTGGGGGATGTGCATATGTGTCTGGTGCCAATCTACATATATCACAGTAATTAACAAGAGTCCCATGTTTGTTTAATGAATGCAAGAAAAGTTTTAACTAGGAAAGTGAAAATTTACGAATTCTTGATTGTCATTTGTTTTGAAAAGTGACCACTTTCATTACATCAGTTGAATATGTTCAGATTTTTAGTGGTCATTCTATTACAGTTAACTTTTTAGTGCATGTGTAAAAAATATGGTATTTAATGTCATTGTGCTTACATTGTCAGGAGAACCAGAGGATGCCTTCTCTGCTGGCTTGTATTGCCACAAAACAGTCATATAGACTACTTAGTTTTTAATTTCATAAACATTAAATCTTAAAACTTGCATAGGTATCAGTCATGACAAATATCAGATTGCTGAAAATGTATCAAATGAAGAGAATGAAAGTGCATTATGATGAATCATACCAGTTAAAGGCACCTTTTTTTAATGGTAGTTTATATTGTTATATGCCAGGATTGATTTTGTGTTCCTCAGAATATAATTTATTTGTCAAATATTGTTGTTCCATCTTTGATGCATAAATCAAGGAAGAAGCTGTACATGAGAGACCCCACATTGCCACTGCACAGACTTTTTTTTAAATGAAATTTCACTTTTTGTCTTTCTTATATGGTAACAATTGCTAAGATAGGTCAAGTAGCAATTCAAATATAGATCTGTGTTACCAAAACACAGCCTCTAAACTAACAGTCATAATAAATAATAAGAGGAAAATTACAAGTTACTGTAAGTTTAGTGATGGCTACTGCTTACCCTTGTGACACAGGAGTAGTAACAAATGCTGGAGAAAAGATAAAGCTGTGACTTTCAGTATCATCCCACAAGATTAAGAAAAGGGGGAGGGGGGAATTTTCATAATTATTATTTACACTAATAAATCTAATTTCCTAGAGCAATGTTTTTCTACATTTCTCAGAATTGAAAGTGTCTTCCCCCACTGAGACATTTTGAATATGAATAGCGTTAAAGGAATTAACTGGAGAGTAAATGTAAATATTTCCTTGAGGATCCCTATGCAGAGAACCCTTGGACTGGATATTTTAATTTTAGAGTCTGTTAATGCAGAAGTTTATATGTTACTTTCATGAACTGGCCATGGATTTCTTTTCTTTTGTTCAATACTTGATATTTCCATGAATGATCTTTTAGAAGCAAAAAAAAAAAAAAAATTGGAATGACATTTTATGAATGAGCATTTGCTTAACTGCAGGCTTCATGTACAGCAAAAGAATTAAGTTTCAAGTTTTGCTTTAGTATCACAGTCTTGGACACGGATGACCAGAGTCTAGTTTAGGTAATTCCAAGGGCAAACTGAAACTACAATTACTCTTGGTGCTACCATATTTTAAGCATCACTGCTGTTACCAATAAGAAAATGTAGTCTATGTTATACTGTAATTTGAGAATACGTTTTGTTTAAATGGACAAAAAAAAACCCCCTGGAAATTAGTGATGGTTTTATATAATTTTTAAACTTAGCTTCTCATCAAACACTTAATGCCTGTATTACTTAATAAGTTTCTACCTTTTTAACACAAATTATAAGCCTCTATATAAGTTTAATCTAAATTCTCAGGTAGACTTTTTAAATGAAGCTTTGATCAGAGCAGCTTTTATTGAGGACTGCATTCATTAAATACTGGGTATCTGAAGACATCTTTTCTATCTGACCACACACACGATTGTACTTTTAGGGAAATGCTTTAAAGACAAAATATTTGTGAGGAATATTTGTTTTTCTTCTTCCTGCCCCTGAGCTAAACACTCTTAGAAACTGTTAAAAAAAAGTTAGCACTCTGACTTCATCCTAATTAACTTCAAACACAAATTACTGAGACTGCAGACTTTCTCAAGCAGAAAGCACAGAAGATTGCTACAAAAATCTCCACTGCTCTTTCAGCAATACCACTGAATGGAAAAGAATAAATTGCAGGGATGTTAAATACACTTTGCAGAATACTTTGTTTATTTATACAGTTAAGTAGTCTCTAGACAATTTAGAGATTTTATTTGTGCAATTAACCTATTGACCTCACACAAAAAAGTATATAAACAATACATATCTCTTACTAGTTAGCTATTTCAATGAATGTGAATATTGATTTCGTTGTTTCAAATACTGCACAGAAATAATTACAAGGAAAAAAATAAAGATATCTGACAAGCAGCCAGGAAATCCTTCTGTATGGTCCTCTCCTTAGCTTCCCCATCACTTCAGTTTTTGATGAAACTTTCATTTTGACAGATTTTGTCTGTCACAAGTGCATATATTTGAGAGAAACAAAACTTGTTTATTAATAAGCCTAAACCATAAACACAGATCTGAAGCATCTTAAATATGGGAATCGCTCAAGTCTTCATGACAACTTCAAAGTTTTCAGGTTCATCAGAGAACTGGCCTTCAACATTAAACTGGTTGTTTTATAGCTCTGATCATAATTTACTTCAAAATTGTTTTTTATATTCCTTCATCAAGAAGATGGTAAAATCAGAGAAAGCTTGGCTAATTAGGCCAGTCTCCCATGCATTTGTACAGTGTAGTTGATATTTTTCAAGGCTGTTGGTAATGTTTAGAAGTTGCATGATTATGATTATGAACTGCTGATGAACAGAAAAATTGAGTTGTTGACAGCTTTGGCTTGTTGCTAGCCATACTGTTGTCTCCTGTCTGAGGGTTAACTCCTTGCTAGCATGGCCATCTTCTCTTCAGTGCTTGCACGATATTCTGGGTATCTCTTATGGGGACAGCTGGGTTTATATTTTCAGACACGGTAAAAACAGTATTTCTGCCTCTCTAGGGCCAGAAATCAACCATCCAAAACTGTGATCACATGGGAAAGTAAGAAAAGACATTCATGCTTTTGTTGACCCTGCTGTCCTAAGAACTGGATGTATCATTTCTGACATGACTGGTTATCTTGGATTAAGAAAAATAGAGCATTTATGAGATGTGTGTAATCTCAGATAGCCCTAATGCAAAAAGGTTAGGTAAATGAAGTTATATGATGATGGATGCACCCTTATTGTCAATTAGTTGACTACTTCAAAGGAATTTGCAGCACTGAGTTGCCAGAATTGTTCTGTGTGTTGCTATTAGAACTACTAGCCCTTAACTAATAGAAGAGTTTAACAGAATGGTTCTCAATTATTTGTTTTTCCATGTGGACTGCAATTTACTAAAAAGTACTCTCTCAGGGATCTCCTGTTCTCTTGTTAATAACATTTCTCTAAATTGCTTGCAAAACCTGCTTACACAGAAAAAAAAAACCCGGAAAGCAATTGTATTCTCATTTCTTTTTGTCACTACGAAGTCCCATGTAAAAGTGAAAGACTAGACCTGGGAGAAATTAACCTTTTAGTCCAGCTTTCCAGGAGAATTTTGCACTTAAAGAGATAGAAACATGCTAATCTGACTGGCCTTAGCAGTTTGAAGATGGTGGTACGAATGCTATGGGTTTTTTTAGGCCTTTAATTTTCTCTTTTCATTAATATTAAAATAATACTTGATCAATGTTGGAAATGAAGTATGAAACAATCACTAATAGTAGCTTTGTGTGACAAAGCACTTTAGGTTTCTTTTTCCTCTATGTTTTGAAGTCTTCATGATAATCCTGAGCAGCCTTTTGAAACTCTCATTCCTGTGTTTTAAGTGTGAGGCTGCAGTCAGACCATTGGTCATCCTGAGTGGGTAGGAGGTGTTTTGTACTCCCCTGAAACACTCATGAGAGAAATGTTGCTGTGCAGGGATGCTTGTGGGTGTGGTGTGTATATAGGTGTATCCATATTCTCTTTCTAGGAAAAGTGAGAATTATTATGGCTATAAAGGAACTAGAGCTGTTCTTAGCCCTTGGCAATCTTTTATCAGCTACAGGTAACCACTGATTAATGTGATGGGGGAAGGGAGTTGGCTGACATTCCTCTGCCTCTTTGCCATCACTTACACAGTTACAGGGGTCAGATTGAATCACAGCATACAATGCCTAGCCTGTGATATAGCCCTGCTAGGTTCTGGTTTTGGTGAAAACACTGTGACATGGCTCAGCTACGAGAACCAAAACTGCACAGTTTGATTCCAAGGTCATCTACAAAGTTTGTCCTAGCTTTGTCCAAGTTTGTTGTTGTTCCCTTTCCTTAGCTGGGAAGTGAGGCTTACACTTGTATCAAGTGCAGTGAAGATGGTTGCCTATATTTAAGAAATTGTTTCAATCTCTGTAATAAAAGATCCAATAAAAATGTATGGATTAATATGAATCCTTGAAAATGTATGTATATACCAATACATTTCCAAAAATTAAATTATGCAAAGCCTGGACTAGTTATAGTAGCTTTTAAGGATGTGTAATTGAATTACATATGGCAGGGGTTGTTTTTTCCTGTGTTTTTTCAACAGATTTTAAATAGTTAGACCTCTGGAAATTAACTTTCAGGATATGTGTGGGAGGGATTATTTAAGTAACTGAATGAAATGGTCAGTATTTTCTAATGAAAGCTTTGACCCACCCTCAGGGGATCAGGTTGCCTTTTCGATGAATGATTTTACCTGATAGTCATACAGATATGATTCAACAACTGATCCCCCTCCCCAGCCCCCAAGCCATGTGGCAATCTGAATTTGGTGCCCAGTCAAAGCAGAAATATAAAACTCAAGCCACCTCTAAAAAAAAGATGACTCTGTGGTGGGGAAGGAATGACTAGAATGTAAGGAAGGAGGGTAAGTTTTTGCTTGAAAAGGCTGCAAAAATTAAATGTTACAAAGGAGGCCACAAAAACAGGAGAAGAAAAAGCCCGTATGAAACAATCCAACAGTTATAAAATGACAGGTTCCAGCTCTCCAACAGTCAGCTTCCACTGAGTGATCAAATGTATATTTAAAAATTATATTGCTATTTTATAGGTGTGTACTATGCATGTCCATCTGACCTAAAGTTTTCTCAGATACAAAGCCGTGAAATTAAAATCTCGGCAAAGCTGATACATTCAACTGAAAATGTCAGAGGACTGATTTATAACATCAGCAGTTTTGTTTCCAGTTTTTCTCTTCAGGATTTGAAGAAAGAACATATAACTGAAGAATCAGAATAGATTTTAAATAGTATTTACATTTATATTTAAACAATCTTTTCCCAATAGCCTTTAGATAATTTTAAGACCTAATTTCCAAGCATGTATTCAGGATTCCTCCTGATAGTATAAATTCTAGGAAGTTTCTAATTTTCTTACTAACATGTTCTTTAGGAATAAAACCAGCATGAATAAATACACTTCAAAATTTACATTGCTTCTTAAAACATCAATAAAATAAGCTTTGGAAGTTTTGAAGTGTTTTTTGCAGGGACTGGGGGTTGGGGGCAGGGAAGGAAGGATTCTGTTTGGTTTGAGTTTTGGGTTGGTTGGTTTGCTGTTTTTTTTCAAAAAAAGAGAGCAAGAAATACAACTCAGGAGTGTTTTACACTAAAAATGTTATTAGTTTGGAAACTGGCAATAGATTAATATGCAATTGTGCACCACAACAATGGGATGAATAAAGGTAGCTTATGAAGGATGTTCACAGATTCACTGTGAGTAATGGAGAGCTAATTTTGGTGGTCTGAGATATACTCTGCTTGAAAGGCCAAAGTATCTTCCTGAGGATTTGGCAGTGCAACAGTATTGCACCCCATTATACACTTTTGCACCCCATTATACACTTTTGAGATGTGTATTTGCATCATGCAGCTAGTCAGCCCTAACACCTGGGGAATTGGGAATGAAGCTGTCTTGCTATCTGTGTCATTTCTTGAAATAACATCAAAACAAGCACTATTTTTCCCCAGCTCTTTGTGAGAGTACAGTCCAAACTGGGCCCTAATTTGGCCTATCAGCACAGTTTTATAGGACTAGGTCAGCACACCTTAAGACCCTCTTTGACTTTGCTTTTCCATTGTAGTGGCTTTAAATATCTAAAACCTAATGAGGTTCACTAGACTATAGGACTCCAGGAAAATGAAGCCTCTGAGTGTATATAGATTTGTCTAAACTCGAATGTATTTAAGTAGAAACATGTCCACAAGTATTGGTGCTGATGCAAATGTGAGAACTAAATGTTGACATACAAATCAGCTGGTATTATGCACTGAACTGAGAAGCACTCTGTCCAAAACAAGGAGGAGGGTATGATGATGCCTTGATATAATAGTAACATGTTGATGTAAAATCTGTTGCAGCATTACTGCGAACTCATGTGCCTTCTTTATGTGGTGGAGATGTATCTTCTTAGGCTACAGATGGACAATAAAGTTCATTTGTTCTCTTATAATATTAACAATTGAGTTCTTATTAACTTTCTCACTGTTTTTAAATCTAAAGTACATGTGCTTCACCTTCTGTGGCATTGACCCAAATCAGTTTTCTATATAAAAGATCATGCTAAATTATTTGAATGTGATAAAGCTGAAAGTAACATCATGCTAAATTATATGTATGTGATAAAGTTGAAAGAAAGCAAAAGCAATACAATGAAACTCAAAATACAGATAATAGAACTTGCTGAGAATATGACACTGATGTTGGCCTATTAGAAATATACATATCATTGTTCTGTAGTGTTATGAAACTCTAATAATAAATGGCATTTAACTGAAGAGATAACAGCCTATACACAAGTTCATACAATTGTTAAATGTAGAGATTTATAAATTAAATTAACATCGTAAACTTGCTATGAGTTAAGCTTCTATATTAAGATTCAGAGCTTTGCTTTTTCAGAACTGAAACCAGGATTACATATAGACATGACTATAAAATAATGAAGTAGACTTGGATAAATTGTCCCAGGCTTTTGGTTGCCTGCACTACTATAATGCTTTTGGTTTTAGCAACAAATATCCTTTACCTAAATATGGTGACACTGTGTAATTTCATAGCAGTTCATCCTTGGCAATTAGTACTCTGTTTTGGCTTTAATCTTTCCTAAGGTCATATTCACTGTTTTTTTTTTTTTTTCATAGAGAAGCAAAAGCATATTTTCACTATGTTACAAAATGTAGAAAGGAGCAAGTTGGAGAAAAATAAATCTCCCAAAGGCATAATTTCCAGACAATGATTATAGTTCATATTTAAAGAATACTTCATATGGAAAAGTCTAATTTAAGAGAATCAAAGATAATTGTGAAGACGAACAACACATTAGACAGGAGGAGGAATCACAAACGATGAAAGATGCAAAAGGACTGATGTCTTTATAGCTTTCTCCAAGGATTCAGAGCAAGACCAGTTGTCATTTGCTGACTGTCACTGTGACAGAGGAGTATCTTTCAGAGCTGAAGGAGAGCTTAACAAGAAAAGATTAAGACAGAACTCTACTTTAATAATAACTTCCTTTTAAACACACATGATTCATGTTCCTAATTAATGCCAATTAGAACTGAACTCAATACTGTACAATGATTAATTTTTGTCTTGGCATTGCCAAGAGTGTTATATCTAAGTGCACATAAGGACATGCCTGCTGTTTATGAATAATACTATACAGAAAGGTAATATTTTAATGCCAATGTCAGCATTTCCTGCCCTAAGTGTATTTTCAGAAGAAACACATCAGATTCTTTCTGTGATCACACTAGTATAAATAACTTTTTACAAAACCTTGAATTCCTTTTTACTTAGCATTATGTGCCTGTTCACATAAAGTCTTTAAGGCTTCTGATTCTTGATAATCTGAGAATCTGGTGGTGAAAACCATTATCAAATTTACTCATCTATGGGACAAAACTGAGGTTACTACCTATAACGGTTGCACTGATCCAGAGCTTACTATATATCATACTTTAACTTGACGAAACTTTCATTCTCAGGAAAGTACTTAAAAGGCAACTAAAAATCGAATGGAGGCTCTCTTCACAAGGAGCCACATGGAGAAGACAAGGGGCAGCCAGTACAAGTTGCACTGAGGGATGTTTTAGCTCCACACATGAATGAAGTTTTTAGAGTGAGAACAATCATTTTACTGGGAAAACCTTCCTAGGGACAAGGCATAGTCCCCATCACTGGAGGTTTTCAAGATGAAATTGGACAAGCTGCTAGATAGACTCATCTAGGCTCCCTTTCTCAAGAAAGGCTGAATCTGATGATCTTTTGAGGTCACTTCCAGCCAGGGCTGTTCTATGATTATATTAATACTTACAGAGTAGGTTGCTTTCCATCTTGTGCCATTGGTATTGAAAGTCTTCCCAACTTTTTCCTTCTTGGCATGCTGAGTTCAGTGGACCATGTCCATGCCAGTCTGGTTATGATAATAAGGTATTTCATATATAGAGGTGAGAGATACCCTCAATCAGCCACAAGCCATTAGGTTCAAGCTGGTAAATCCTGCTGAGCTGCTGTTAGACATGCATTTTTTTATAAGCTTGTATTTGACACAGCTCAGTCACCTCAGCCTGTGTAAGACCACACAGACAAGTCCTATGAGGCCTTTCAATATGCATGAGTGGAAGCAAACTGTGTTTTTCAAGGTGGTAGAAAATAATGAATAAAATTGAAATATGAGCTGATAAATGCCTAGATGAGAGATTTCACCACCTGGATGGTGATGGCAAATATCATAGATGTGAAAACTACTCCTATGTGCTGACTTAGATACTGGAATTTCATGTCACACTGAGGATACCATTTGGGCTGTAGCTATTGATGGAAGGTGTTACCTGTAAAAGTAAAAAGTGAGATAATATGTATCAGTTACGAGAAGATCTGTTTCATCATCTGCAGAAAGGTGGTGTGAGACTTAATACGTCAGAAGAAGAAAAACAGTGTGAGACCAATGCAACTGATGCAAAGCAGACATCCCAAAAGAATGATCAGGGGTGTTCAAAAATAATTAAGAGACAATAGCATAAATGAGTGAATAATAAGATTTCAGGAAGGAGACCATTGCCAAAGGCACCTGACATAGTGCAAAATATGATTCTGAGTTTTAGGTTAGTAGAGGTTTTTATGGACTTGAACAGGAACAATTTAGTCAAGTACAAGGAGTAAATCTATCCTGGAAATAGTCCATATGCATCTGGAAGAGACAAAAACTATTCAGTCCTACAACATACTCACTGAAATTAGAGCTACAAATAAAAAAAAAAAAAAAACATGGTAGTAAAATGTGTGCCTGTTCTTTTTAAGATAGGCTACGTTTTGTTTATGCATAGGTAAGTAAAGTAGTACGAGAAATCAGAGGTTAATGAGAAGAAAAGGGTAGTCAGCAGTATTCCTCCACACATCTCCTGGAATATGTCCCAATGGTGTACATTATTATACTATTAGCTTCAATGTTGTCTTCATTTTTTTAAAGTGTCCTGAGGGACTTCTAAACTCATGAAGGCTTGTGTCTGCATAGGAAGTTTGGTTTGTTTGTCATTTCTATTTTGTTCTTAGCTGAATGCTGGAAATCTGATCAAGAATTAAGCAAGAATGTGATTCATATTCCTGTATGTTGCATAGCATCTTAATACATTCTGTAGGGTTGGGATTTTTTTTTTTTTTTTTAAAGTCTAGCATGATTAACAGTTTGCTTCAGTGAAAAAAACAAACAAAAAAAACCCCCAAACAAACAAAAAGCAACCAAAAAACCCAACCAAACAAACAAAAAAAAATCCAAAACAAACAAACAAAAAACCCAACAAACCAACCCAACCCCCAGACCATACAAAAAGTATAAATCATCCAAAGAAATATACTTCAAGAAAGCCAGGTGCACTGGATACAGATCCAGTTTTCAGCACATACTGAGTACCACAAGAAGGAGAGCACAAAACTTAACATGGTACAGATAGCAAAAGTTAAATATTCATAGCACAACTAGAATATAAGTTTATAGAAGATTCAGTAGCACATTTGAATATGGAACGAAAAATAACAATTGGTCATATGCTGACAGTTAATGATAAACAAGTTGTTTGAGATTGGCAGGCCTCGGGAGTATCCTTTTAACTTTGAGGGAAATGCCATGGTATTGTAGATATTCTGTGACTATTTTCCCTTCGCCCAGGCAGCCCTACCTCTCCTTTCTATATCCACCACTGCTTCCTCTACACAAAGATCCTTTTTTGATGGTTCTCTATTTCTATGTTTGTTCTGAATAAACCTTTTTCAGCTTTCTCTGTCACTTCATAAATATGATAAAAAAAGAAACAATAGTTTTGATGAAATGAAAGAGATAAGCAGTAGCCCTGCCACCATGTACCAATATGAAGAACCTGACTCAATCTTCTCAGTAGCCACTCTGTAGGTGCTGGGGGCTGCTCTTATATCCCCCATGAAGCAACTCCTTCTCTAGGCCAAACAAGCCCCAGTCTTGCAGCCTCTGCTGACAGGGTGAGTGCTTCAGCCCCTGATCAGCTTCATCTCCTCAACTCACTCCTTTTTATTGATATCTTTCTCACACTGGGAGGCCCAAAGCTGGACACAGTACCTTCTATGTGGTCTAACACACACATTGGAGCTGGAAACTCAGATTTATGTAGGAATAAGGCTTTTTCAAAGAGAACCACTGGGTGCTTCATTGGCAAAATCTGTGTTAATAGTTAATTTTTGTAACATTTATAAATATCCGGTGTTACAGAGGAAGGCTACGGTAGAATGACTGTGATTTACTCTTATCTTATTTGTTCATATCAATCTCAGTGATATTAAGAACAAGAAGAACTTGATAAATATATGTGTACGTGTAAAATGAAGTTCCTTATTGTTTGGAAGTAAGCTATTTCTACTTAATATATCCAGAAAGAGAATGAAAGTGTTGAACCATTTTGTTAAATAGCAGTAAATATAGTTGCCTTGTTTGTTGAAATATGATTGATTTTAACTTCATCAAATGCAACTATATATATATTAATGTTCTGTATTATCTTGTTTATAAAATACATACATGTAAAAGGAGATTGATTTAACTAGGCCTTCTCTTTTATGAAAAATGCCACAGGAAATACTTCATAAAATAAATTATTCCTAAAGATGTATATACCCTGATCCTTCACCGTAAGAGGTGCTCTTGCCTATATATGAGATCAGACTTTGTTGACAGAGTGGTATGATAAATTTTTGAAAGCCAAGAAAATATTTGTGTGTTTACTTATGTGTATGTATTTTTATGTATATGTGTAAACACATATGTGTATGGTTTTGGACCTCTTAATACTCTTCACAGATGAAATCAGTGGCTTGACACTTTGATTTTTGTGTTCAGTGTTCGTAGATTCAGATCCTTTATGCAGAGAATGAATACAATGCTCTACATTAGATAGTTTGCTTATAAACAAAGACTCCAGAGACTCTCAGTCAGAGAACATAAAATGAGGCAAGTTAACAAATAGAATACATTACAACATAATGCATTTGAGGATATTCAGGTGGCAGTTCAGGCAAGAATGATCAGTGCATCTGCATGGATGCCCGTCCTCAAAGGCGAATCAGCAGGGTGCTGCCTTTGGTGGCACCGTTTTCAAAAAGACCAGCTTCAGGGTAATGACATGACCTATTTCACAGTCCATGACATGAGCCATTTATCTTTTCATATACCTGGCATACAGCTATATATGCCTTGTGTGTGACAAATTGAAATAAATTCCTTTTCTAAAACAATTTCACAGTCAGTTCAGTATCCGTGTTAAGAAACACAGAGTTTCTTGCAAGAGTTTCTTTGCGTAGACAGTTCTTCCATCTGTAATGGTCAGTATGATGGAAATAAGTCTTGTATGAGAATGGAAAGAGAAGGGATGAAGGAAATTCTGAAAGACTTTAGGGAGCAGGAAGAGATAAGTAGACAGAAGTAATATTTAAAGTACCTGAAAGAGTGAAAGAGGTCTCTGAAATTCTTTTAGGAAAGAAAAAAGTACAAGTAGCACACAGAGGAGGATGATTACAGCTTGAACAGATGACTAGCAAATAAGGACTTCACAGATAAGTCATAAGATAACAAAGTCATATTTTTCTGGCAATAACTATTTAGAAGTGGGGTTTTTTTGGGTGTTGTTGATTGCTTTGTCCTTAATTGTTAAATCAAATCTGGTAACACAAGGCTAAGCCAGCTATGCTACTTACCAACATTTCTCACTGGATTAAAGGCAATTTGAAAGCAAAAAGTCTCTGCTGCCTTACCCTTGTAAGAACAAGTTGCTTTGCCCACAGAATATGAAATCTGTGAAATATTTTGGCTGAGCAATATTCTTTCTAGATATATGTGCTTTCTTCTATGTTGCATATAATTTGTCATACTACAGGCTGTAACAGACATTATGAAAAAGTAATAGATGACATTCATATAAACAAAACAGATGTTATTTAATATAGCAAGATGTGTTGGTCTGATCTTAACTTTACTTGTTTCACTTCACTGATAGATGAAAATAAGAATAGAAAAATTGATATACCTCATACAGGAAGTTGCTTGCTTGATGGTCCTTCTTGCCTGGCTGATAGCAAAACTAATACTCCTTTGGTGTCATCAAAACATCCAGAGTCATGGTCCTTGCTTAGGGTATGAAGGATAAAGGAGAAATTGCTTAGCTTTCACTTTGAAAACTTCAGAAAGTTCACTGCTTTCACCTCGAAAGTAATCTTTGGGAATGTGAAATGAAGCAAACTTACCACCAGGATCAAGAGTTTATTGCTGAGTTTACCCCTAAAGCTACCTAATAGATAGCAACCTGGAACTGAATCACCTCAGTTGTTGAATAGATGGAGTGGTGCCTGGTGGGAAGCAACATCAGCTTGATAGTGTGAGACTGTGATTTAGAAAGTAAAAGAAGAACTGATCCCCTCCCTAAAACTGACTTTTACAGTCAAGCTTTTTCAGAGTACTGGATACATAAATCCAAGAAACCCTGGAGTAAGTCCCTCCTTCCACATTCCTTACCATTAAGATGGAGAGCAGTGCAGTGGCAGGACTTTATTGTAACAGCTATTTCAGTTAACCAGATGTACCAGCTTACTGTGGTCATCTGTGTGAGCTTTACTGTGAGTTTCTTGCAGAAAGGTATGATCTGTGGCTTAATGTGATGGATACCATCCCTCTGTACTGTGTCACTCATTTTTATAACCAGTGCAGAGTAGCAGTACCATCCCTTTGACTTGATAGAAAGAATGATATAGTTTGCAATGTAAGCTTTCTCCATTAAAGGGAAAACTTTGTTGCTTTGTGAATACAGATCTACTCTAAAGTAAATATTCTATTGTCCTGCTTTGAGTGAGAAGAACTAATTCTGTTCAGTGATTTTACTTTTCAGCTCAGTTCTTCTAACTGCACTTTTTAAAGTTAGCAGCCTGTTTCCATAGACAGTGTCTGCTTCTGGCAGTGATAACACCCCATGGTTACAGTTACTACCAAGGATTGGTATGCAGACCAAGGCCACTGCTGGATCCTGCGCACCACATTGGGGGGTGCAGAAATTGAAAGGCTGCACCCAAAGGGAGGAGTCGATAGGACAGGTGACCCCAAACTGACCAGTGAGGTAATCCATCCCATGTATGTCATATTCGGTATTAAGCTGAGGGATCCAGAGGGTCTCTGCTCTCTCCCTCCCTCTGTTTGCCCTTTTGAACCACTCTACCAGCTTTGCTTTCCTCGGCTTGGCTTGGGTCCTCTTTTGGTTCCTTCCTTGGAGCATCTGAGGAAGACTCTGTCCATTCTGCCTTTGATCCCAGTCTGTGTGTTCATGAATCCAGTACCAGAATCCAGCTCCTGAACATAGCTCCTGTCTGCTGCAGGACCCATTCTGGGACTCTCCCAGTGCCTGCTTCACAGTATCAGTGGTGATGGTGATGGGGGGAGTTGGGTTCTATACTGGTTTTGTATATATTTGTATATATTCCATTGTTATTATTATGATTTTAATTTTCATTAAAACTGTTCTGGTTTCCTTTTCTAATCACTAAGTCTCTCTCCCTTATTCCATTTCTTTTCCCCATTGGGGAGGAAGGGGGGTCAACAGAGAGCATCTGTTATAGGTCTAAAGGGCCACCCTGACCCTGACTGTGACATCTATGTATCAAGTATTTTGGATAATATGTAATGTAGAAAGTGATACTTGCATTTAGAAATATTATACTTTCATATTTACTGAATTACTGACTACTATGATAATGTTTCACAAAATCACTTATAAAACAGCCACAGGGAAAGAGTAGAGAAAAATAACCCCCCAAACCCTTAGTTAACTATTCTGACTAACTTTGAGTCATCAGTTCTGCTGAAAATGTGACATTTAATACAGATACTCTTCTCAAAAGAGAGTTTTAGAAACAGCCTTTGTAACATGTCTTATCACCCTGATACATGTCAAGAGACTTACAGATTTACTATGGTCATTCTTCATTGTATGTAAGCTATTGGGAGCATGCCCAACTAATTAGAAACTAAGAATATTGATATAAATGGTTTTGGCTGCCAGAAACTTTTAATAAATTAGTTCAGGTTCATTTAAACCAAAAAGATGCTGACATTTTTTCCACATTTCAGACCATGTGGACCAAATATATTTGAAGAGAATTTACCTTTGCGGAACATTATGGACAGCACATTGCTTGCTTCGAACTCATCTTACCCACTGGTAATCCCCTTCTGCCTTATACTCACCTGAGTGTGAAAAATTTGTCTTGATATTATATTAAGAGCTGGACTCTGAACCAGTCCTGGTTGCCTGTTGCCTTGCTAGCCCAGAGGGGACTGAAAGCATTTCTAAGTATAAAAATTAGCATTTGCTGTCTTTGCTGCTCTCTGCCTCCTGAGATACCTCTTTTGTACTAAGAAAGACATGTCTAGAGGTTAAAAAACATGATAGTGGACAAATTGAACTTCAGAATTGAGAGGTCATTTCAAATAAATTTTGTATTTCCCCTGTGGTGGTGTGTTGCAAATAAATCTTGGTCTAATGGCTGCACATGCATTAGCCTTGGGTATAAAAGATTAATAGATTTTTATAGAATCTGAAGCCAGAAGGGACCAGTAGATCATATAACCCGACTGTCTGTATATCTCAGGTCATTACATTTCACCAAGTTGCCTTTATATTTGATCTCATAACTTCTGTCAAACAGAAGCATGTCTTACAAAAAAAAGAGCAAACTTGATTGCAAGACATCTGAACCTGATGAATTTATATTAATAATGTGTATCAACATCTAATCAGCAGAGGTAGGTATTTATTTTTCTTCATTGAGTAATGCCAATGTGATGGTATTGCAGTCATTTGCTCTAAAGGGTTTATTTCAACCATAATATTTTTTTGAGCAAAAGCAGGTATTAGCATTTTCAAGATGAAAACAGATTTCTTTTCCCCTTCATTGACACAAAATAAATAAAAGTATGAACTGAAATAAAGCATGTCAAAACAACAATCCACAATTTTGATAAATAGGAGAAATAATTCTAATTAAAAGTGATTGTTCAGTCTAGATTAAGTTGGAAAGAAAACAAGTATGTTTTGGAAATATTCATACTGAAAACTATTTCCTACTAGGTCTGGTTAGCCAAACACTCTTTCAAAAATAGGAGCTTTTCCTTTCCTACCTCCAATTTTAATTTATCTGCTTTCAGTTTCCATTAAAATCAGTAATGATTTGCATTCCTTGCGTGTTTATCTGCATCTCCACATTTGCCTTACATTAAATGAATTTTATTTGAGTGGGTCACTTTTTCAAATGAGCTGTATTACTGTGCAGTTAACTGCATCATTTCTTAACATTTCACTAAGCTTTAATAGTTTTATAAACACTGATTTTATATTCACTTCATGTCATTAATGAAAATTCCAAATTATGTTGATACCAATCCCTACAGAACTTCATGTGGAACTTCAATTCCGTGTTGATTTCTCATCAGTAGTGTCTTCTGAGTTCTGAGAATCAAAGCGTACAGTTCTTTTAAGACTGATCCACCCTTGGAGTCTCCATTCTTGGAGATGTACAAAAGCCATCTCAACATGGTCTTGGGCAACTAGCTCTAGGCAGCCCTGCTTGAGCAGTGTGGTTGGTCAAGATGGCTTCCAGAAGTATCTTCCAACCTCACCCATTCAATGATTCTGATTATAAACTGGCCTATTTAAATTCACTGGTAAATAAGAACACAAGTCAAAATATGTTGTACAGACATACCTCAGCATTAATTTTGTAAAGTAAACTCATAGCTCATTTCAGGATGTCTCAGGATATATTTAAAATTAATTTTCTGCAGGTCATAAAAGCTTGGAGTTATCTCTTAGATCTTAGAAATCTAAATGTTCCCTAGATCTTTACAGATTAATGGTTGCAATATTTTGCTGTTTTAATGAAATTCCCATTCTTTTCCATCTTTTTCAAATATCTAGAAAAAATATGCCCCAAAGAGTTAATCCTATAATTTCACTTTGCAAATTGTGGTGGTTTGACCTTGGCTGGACGCCAGGTGCCCACCAGACTGCTCTGTCACTCCCACCCCCACCTCCTCTCAGCTGGACCACGGTGAAGAAATAAGATGAAATTCATAGGTTAAGACAAAGTTTAATGAAACATGAAGCAAGGCCACATGTGCAGAAGCAAAAGAAAACAAAGATTTATTCTCTACTTCCCATCAGCAGGTGATGTCTGGCCCCTTTTCTGGGAAGCAGGGCTCCAAACTGTAGTGGTTGCTCTGGAGGACAAGGGGATGCCCCACCCTCTCCTTTTCCTAGCTTTTATTGTTGAGCTGATGTCATATAGTATGGAATATCCCTTTGGTCAGTTTGAGTCAGCTGTCCTGGTTGTGTCCCCTTCACAAGATCTTGTCCACCCCATCCCACTGTGGGGGGAATGCTGGAAAAAAAGCCTGGTGTATTATCAGTACCTTCCTCTCTCTTAATACAAAGCACAAATACAGCACAAGAATACTTAAGAATGCTGTTTTCATCTCTCCTCAATTTTACTACCTATTTCTTTCCTAGCCAATAGTTGTTAAAATTCTTTAACTTCTAACTAACACATTAAAAATACTTATTAAAAATACTTAGCCTTATCCCAAGTACATTTTCCCTTGATAGATTCAGGATCTTTAATCAGATCTCTACACGACAGAGAATTATATCAATTAGAATGCATTTTCCCATTATTACATGTGTTATTTTTCTTTTCCCCAAATACCTGTCTTGTACATGTCTGAATTAGGATGGATATTTAACTGAAGTGATGATCTTTATTAATTGTGAAACTGTACCTTTTCTGCTGTGAACATAAAATCATACCCTCCAAAACAAACACAATAAAAGTACATCTTGCCTTTTATTTCATTTCTCCTTATTGTCTAGTAATAAATCAAGTATAATAGGACAAATTACACCTTTCATTTCTGGTGCATTATAGAAAGCGCACATTAATTTTTATACAATTCTTCCAATACAATATTAATGTTTTGTTAAATATGATGGTACTCTCAAATAAGCAACCTATAAACTTGCACTTTCTTAATCTAAGGTGGGAAGTACTTTGTTTACATGATATTAGAATGTACACTGCCAGAGTAGAACTGTGAAGTATGAAATGCCTAAAGGTCTTTAACACTACCAAAAGATTAATTTGCATAGAGGAATATAATCTTGTGTATATTGGAACATCATGAAGTATCTTCTACATCCTCATCATCAGTAAAATCAATTATAACAATATTGTTTTCTGAAATAATATTGACTTAACCTCTGGATTATTGCAGACTATATATTTTGAGAGGTACTGCCTGAAGAGTACATAAAATAATTTGAAGACTTTGCTAGGGACATTGTTCTCCCATTACGTAAACCACTTACATGGCTATTGTGGTATAACCCAACAAGTCTGAACTATCCAGACATACCGCAGACAGTGCCCATCTCATATCTCTTCATATAGCAAAAGCTCTGTGTATGTTTTGATAAGAAAAATGTTATAATATGAATTATAAATGTTTATAATATAAAGTAATGATAAATTAATTTGTTCTCAATTCAATGCATTACTGATTGTTTCTTTGGTTTATCCTGTACTGAATTTTTTCTTCTTTTTTTTTTTTTTTTTTTTCATTCAGTATTAATCTGATAGCTCTCTTGCTTCTCAGTTACTGTAACAAATTTATCTAATGTCTACTCTCCTTCTGCATATATTTGCATATGAAACCCAAAGCAGAAATGTAATAAATAAAAATCCAGAAACAATTTAGAATGTATAATTAAATTAGTATTGATGTATAATTACATATATATATTACGACATTTTTGTGTTTAAGAGATTTGGTATTATATGGCAATAAGATGTTTGCTAATTTCACTCAAAATACATTTTAGAAATCACATAATTAAATTCTATTAAAAAAGAGTTGGTGGCTGCGTCATGACGTAGCTGAGGCATTTCTTATTCAAGTCTGAAGGTTTCCTTTTCCCATGCTTCCGTATCTACCTCCTTATGTAGCGGATCAGAAGGGATTTAATCTATCATGAGTTTGTTTATTCAGGAGCAGAGAAAATGAAAGATGTGTGTAGTGCTTTTCAAAGGCGTAGTGGTGGTGATAATCTAATAGCAAAGACAGTGAATGAGCACGTAGTTTTGGTTGGCTGGATATCATTCAGCTGTCAAGCTGCAGAGATGATTTTTTTTTTCAGAATATAAAAGTAACTTTGTGTTCCACTTTGCTTCTTGGAATCAGTCATCTAGTTACCCTCTGGGAAGTCTCTAAGGCAGTAAGCCTAGATGTGCATTTGCAAATGGATTCGCAGCTGCCAGCTGATGAACTGAGTTGAACTAGCCTGATGGATGTAAAGTCACCAGTGGGCTGCAGTGAGCTATAGATGGAACTGGATTGTCTAGTTTCTGCCCCAGTGAAGTTTATTGGTGTCTAGCATGCTAGAACATGTAGCTACTTTCAAAAGGAGGCTAGAAACAAATAGAAAAAGAAGAAAGTGTAAGCAAGAGGTTCAGGTTACCAGAATGTGCTCTATGCACCAAATAGCACAATATTTAAACAGCATTATAAGCATGGTAAGGATCAGGTTTAAAATGTTTCTTTACAAAAAGCAATATACAGTTCTGTGGAGGCCAGTCTTCAATGCTGTATAAGTTCTCACAGCAGTTTGTAGTCCTCTACATGTAAAAGAATTTTGACTTGTCAGTTAAAAAATAAGAAGAAACAAAATGTATAGTTCTCCCTCTGACTGTGCATAAATATTAAAAACAACCAGTGATAGTTTTCATTAAAAGCTGAATTTAAATTCCTTCAGGAGTTAATTATATCTCTAATTCATGGTAACTATCATTTGTATAAACATTATTGGTGTTAGCTTTAATGTGTTATATCAGCTATTATATGGAAAGATTGGTGGAATAAAGAAGCTGCACCTAGAAATTTTTTTTAAAGGCTTAAAAGTACTAAATATGAAAATTTTGGTCTAAATAATATCAAGTGACATATTTGTAGACATATATATTTATATATAACTTTAAATACATTTATAGTTTAGCAAACTGCACATTCAATATAAAAATATTGTAAAAGATATATGTAATTTAGCTTATACATTAAAAAGACTAGAATGCAGTAACTGTGTTCCAGCTGACAGAAGTTAATATACTAAAATAATCACTTTTGGAAATAACTCTAGTATTACCTAGTGCCAAAAAATGCACCTGACAACCAATGTAAATTATTTTTCTAGATGCTTTTGTGACACAGATGCTTATAAAACTGTTTCTACTTCAGACAAGAAATCATGAATCATTTAAGGAATAAAGGTGAAAGTGCATTTTTCATATTTTACTTTGAACCATATCTAATTGTTTTGTTAAGTAATTCTAAGCTTGTTTAATTGAAATGCAGGTTCAATTTAAAATAAATTATTTTGAAAAGTGGGGAGAATACTGAAGAAAAAAAATTCTTTAAGCTCTACACAAAACACAGGAATCTGTCAGCTCCATTTCATCATGCAGTTATAAAAAGTATAACTACTTAATGGGGTTAATATACAGACATCTTTGAGGGCCAGTAGCTATTACTTACAGTAGTTTATGGATTGTAGTAGAAGCTTTTTTTTTTTGCCAAGGAATGCAAGTTCACAAAAACTTTCATAATAGCCTGCATTCAATGACAATAATAGAGCTAATATCATCCTTGGTATGTGCTTATTAAGTTCATCACTTTGAGTGGCACCTTGACGTTTATAGCCTCTGGATGCCAGCTGGATGAGGTTATAAACCTAAGACAGCAGTTTATACCAACGTTATTTTTCTGTATCTGAGAAGCACGCCTAAAGCAGTTGAACAGAAGGAAGCATTTTCTTCTCCCATGAACAAAACTGCTGAAGAAAATTAATTTGGCCTGCATTTCAGTCTTCAGTGTGATAAAGTCAATGGAATGTTAAGAAGCTTAGTAAGTCAGTCATTTGGTGATTCTCGCAGGAAAAAAATGACCTATAAAGATATATGGCTACATGATAGCTTTAGTCTTTTAAACACTGTAACAGCTAAATCTGATTGCTACAGTAAGGAGTGAGTTGAAGAATTACAAAAGACAGTGCATTAAATTACACAAAGCTATTCATAGTCACACACAGACCAGTTCTAATCTGTCACTGATGATCTCTATTTGCATGAACGTATCTAAGCACTGAAGACTAAACAATTTCAAATATTTATTCATTAAGCAATTTATTAACAGTTATGGCCCATTGGAATATGTCCCATATCTATAATCTCTGCCAACATTTACATTTATCATTGTAACATAAAGTGAAAACAAAAAGTAGCCTTTTACAGTTTTTGCTTAACTATATAATTTATTGCAATGGCAAATATGAAGCCCTAGATATCTGCAGATTGCTAAATAAATCTATTTTAATTTAGTTAGCTGTAGCTAAAACAAAATCTTCTAAGGAATATACATTATAGTTACCATGGTTCCCTGCTATAAAAATGAAATAAATTGGACTTGAATGTTGTAATAGCATCAAACTGTTCAGAAATCATACATATGATCACTTGATTCAGCAAGGTCTCAGTGGTCCCTGTGAGACTGATTACACTGAAGAAAAACATATGCATAAACCACCCCTGCCTACTAGATAACAGAATATGAACATGTCTTCCACCAAGTGCTCACTTGTAACTTTTTTAATTTTTTCTGATTAAAATAACTTTTATGTAAGATATTAAGAACAGTAGGCTATTGTGATAGCATAAAAATACCTGGCTGGCTTCTGAGGGGGACTCTCTCCATTCTGCCTTTGATCCTGATCGGTGTGTTTCTGAATCTGGTACCAGAATCCAGTTCCCGAACACAGTTCCTGTGTGCTGCTGGGTCCACTTTGGGACATTCCCCATGCCTGCTCCACAACATCAGTGGCAGAGGTGACACAATTGCCATCAGGGGTGGTTGGGTTGAATAAAAATGTCTTTGTA
>JAAGNO010023150.1:40933-51019 GCA_033439905.1 Ceryle rudis | reverse complement strand
GGCTGTTTCAGCCTGGAGAAAAGGAGGCTCAGGGGAGACCGTCTGGCTCTCAACAGCTCCCTGACAGGAGGTTGGAGGATATAATGAAACAAAAGCATATTTCTTATTTAAAATGTGAAGAAAAAGTTTTATCTAAGTTTTCATATAAAAATGTGTGTTTCTGATATATATAATTTAGACTTATTTCTCCATTCACATATATAACTGTTTCTTAATATTTTTTTATGAAATTTTCAGGAATGACATTTTTAAGCATTCATACTCTGAACTCTTGGTTTTACAGTATAATTTACTTCAGACCAATTTTTACTGGAGTATTCATTAATTTTCTTTCTCTGAAGAAAGACAAGGGTTTTTTTAAAAAGATGTGAAGACTACAGACCTGTATTCCTTTAGACTAATGTAAGATGGGCAATATACATTACAGAGCTGAGACTAAAAACAGCTGCTACAACTGGGAGGAACACAGAGAATATGGAAGTAAACAGATGCTTAAAGAATGGGAGATGGAATTTAAAATAGGACCAGTCTGAACTTTCAATGGCACTGCTTGGAGCTGTGATGTAGTTCAGCTGTGATGGGAACCTGTGTAAGCACAAAACGGCTTGTAAGACAAATTATTTTCTTTAGTGCTGAGCACAACAGGCCCTGGTCCAGTGAAGCATATACATTTGTTTAATCTATTAATTCCTTTAAAATCAACTAGCAATTTATCTCCCTTATTTATTTTTTGTTAGACTTTTCTCTTTGTACTTAAAAGAAAAAATCTAATTACTTCATTTTACTTCCAGTAGTTTATGGAATATGAACATGTGTCATCCTAGAAAATAGATCTTACTCCTAGTAGAGAGTATTTTAACTAAGGAAAATCTTTCTTTAATGTGAGGTCTACAGATTGTAAACCACTCAGTGAGTATTTGGACTAAAAGTTTTTCCTAAGCCTAACTTATTATGTTATTGACATAGTGACTTTCCTTGAGGGAATGTGTGTGTATATAGCTTCTTGGTATGGTGTAAAAATATGGCACCTTCCATCAGATCACATTAATGAACACCATATGGTTTACTTTGGCAGTCCTTTTCCAGATGGATATATGTTGCTTAGCATATTGCGAATATTAGCCTGAAGTGAAAAAAACAACTTATTAGAATGATTTAAATAATAAAAATATTGAAGGAAATATAAAACAAACAATTTCTTTCTAAGACAAGACAACAAAGATGATATAAACAAGTAAAAGAAGTAAATTAATTTGGAATAATAGAGAAGATGAAGAGAAAAAAGAAAAAGGAAAATTTGACTTCATTTTAATTGTGGAAACAGGACTTGAAAAAAGAAACAATAGGTCCACATGTGATATATGCAGAAATCTTTTCAACAAAAACATCTAAAAGGGGTTTCATTCATTTATTTATAGCTCACGTTTTAAAGAACTATATAGTCTGCATGCTTACAAGATCACTTGGGTATAGCCAAGCCAAATTTAACTCAGGAAATTTCACATTCACTGAAATGTATGCTCTGAGAATTCCAAGTAGAACCAATTTTAATGGTAGTGTTCCAGCTCTTTATGAGAGCAGTTCAATGAAATCTTAAGGTTTAGTAATGGCCAGGGTGGAAAAAAACCCAATAACCACAAAAAATCTTTAATAATAGTCCCTAAAACTGCTCAAGGACAACAAAGAAAAAAGTTTTAAATTATGGAGTAGATAATGGAGAATTAATTGCTTTTGCTAAAAGCATTTTTCATTAGAAAACACCCTCTTTTATAAACTATCTGTTCTTTGTGAGATCATGTTCAGATTTTTAAAAATACTGTGAATTCTTCTTTATTGCTTTGCAAGATAGTGACATTTTGGGTTTATGTGTTGATAGAAGGCACTAGACTCTACATTTAACATCCCAGTCTTTGTTAGAAAACTCGTTTATATATTAAAAAAAATTAATAATAATAATATAAAAACCACAGGAACTGTTAGGAGCAACAACTCACACCTTTTCTGCAGAGAAATGCTATTTCTTTTTTTTTTTTTTTTTAATTCTCTTCTATACACTAGTTTCTACGCCTTGCTTTTACATTATTATTGGATCATGGATTGAACCCTAGTCCCTGAATGTTGTGCTTTGTCTCTGGTGTAGCAATCCCATGATACTATGAAGCAGTAACTTAATATAAATTATGAGATACTCCAAAGAATTCTGTCCTTAAAGTTCTCCAAATGCTTTCTCTTCTCTGTGTGTATTTTAGACTGCAAGTTCTGAAGAGCAGGTACTACATATTTTTCAGACATGTATTATGCCAGTCTGTGAAGCTTTCATTAAGCAAAAGAAATATGGCAAGGAGGTACAGATATGGAGCTGTAATTTATACAGATGTCTGCACATTTAGTGTGGATACCTTCTGCTGAACAGGAAGCTATATAAGATGGTGATTCCTTTTCTTCCAGGAGTTTGCTTTTAAACTTGAAAAACCTGAGCTTTCAGGACTGCATGTAAGAAACCTTCTATGAAAAAAGGAGTAAATATAATAGAAACATTTAGCTGAACAGTGAATTATGAACTTAAAAAATCATGTAAAGGGGAGAAATTTATGAAAATTTTTATTATACATGCAGTTAAATTTGCTCAATTAGATGCTTAGCCCCAGGACTTTCATTTTGCTTAAATATGTATTTTTACTTTTAGATAATGTCAGTAGAATTATCTTGAAAAAATATTCTAGCCTAAATGAAACTGTTCATTCACCTAAAACTCTGAAGGGACACGTGACAATATATGAGCAGGAATGAAAGCTGATAAAAGACAACAGAAAGTTTGGTTCACATGGGGAAAGAAAATCTTCCAAAATGCTTCCCTGATCTCTGACCTGGAAAAATGAGGTAGAAAGAAGCAAATGAAGAGCTGCTTTTCTGTAACAGTATTAAAAACAAGACAGGTGCAATAAAGTGAAAGGTTTTTGCCTAGAGTGTCAAACAAAATCACAGCAATAGATGTGTCAGTATAACATGTAACTTAAGATATCATGTACTGACTGATATTGCTGCATTCAAGGTATTGCAAAGCTTTCAGTGATCACTGCTTTGGCTGTAATGAGCATTTGTTCATTTGTGTATGTGTGTGTGTACAATGGGGAGAAGCAAGACTAGACAGTGAAATTCTTCCATTGGAAATCTGTGAAAAGATAAGACCAAATAATGCTATTAGTTCAACATTAGGATTCATCACTCATTTCACTTTCCTTTCAGTAGACTGTGCATTATACACCTTCCAGAGAAACTACAGGAGCTCCATGATGCACATGGCTCATCTATGAGTTGCTGAGTCTTCTGAGGGTGATTGACTTAGCCATTAATGGAGACATCAATCGACACTTTAAATACGTCACAGTTTAGGGTCAGGACAACCCCTTAGATAGACCTATAACAGATGCTCTCTGTTAACTGCCCTCCCTCCCCGAAGGGGAAGAGAAAGGGAATAAGGGAGAGAGACTTAGCAAATAGAAAAGGAAACTAGAACAGCTTTAATGAAAATTAAAATAAAAATAATAATGGAATATATACAAAACCAGTATTGAACCAGGACACAATAATATGGAAATCATTGAAATCTTGAGTAGTTTTACATCAGATTCCCACCAAATGAGATTGAACATATTAATGAAATTTCACCCAGACAGTGATATATTTCAATCTCTCAGAGACAAATAGTTATGTCATCAGCAGAGTATCAAAATTGTTTAAGGTACATAAAATATAGAACTGTTGGGTTAATTTAACCAAAATAATGTAATCTTTTCCAAAAGATTTTTAAGTTGTAAACCAACATATTTGTTTTCAAATTATTAAATAGTTCTTACGCAAAACAATCCAGGGGTTTTCTTCAGTGTTCATCTTTATTCAGATTTCTTCCTTAAGTTGAATGTCTTAATCTTTATCTCTGGTGATTTTTTATTTGGACAAGAAACTAATTTTTATTCTTGAGTTATGTTCTACTGCATTCTAAATCTAGATTGTCATCCCACTCTTAAATCCCTTGCGCTGATTTCTTATGATAAATTATTATTGTTTGAGTGTATCCAGCTTTGTAGCTGTTATTTTAAAAATACACATCTGCCCTCTTTGAACATATTTTCCCTTTTTTGGTTATTTCCAAGTTCTTGTTTGACTGTGCTGTCTCTTTATTGGATTAGTTACAAGAATGACATGTTACTTGAATTTTATAGATTTCCATGTAATATGTAAGCTATGACTTGCTGAAATGTTTGTGGAGGGATATTTCATTTATCAACAGACATTGCTTCTTTTAAAACAGGTCCAGAGTGAGAAGTGCTGCTGAATATTTGACATACATTGTTGTATATTTTTCTAATTTAAGAAGTATGAAAATCAACAGATTATATCATTAAAACTCTTCACATTGCAACTTTATGTGTAAATCAATGGTAATTGTTTTTTTGTTGCCTTACTAGTGACGTCACAGGAGACAGACCTTTTTAAAAAGACATGAGAAGGTGTGTCTTGTTTTATTTTCACTTTTTGGTTGGGGTTTTTATTTCATTTTGTGGTAAATAAATGTTCAAGCTCTTCAGTCTTCCCTTGTCAACCAATGTTTTTTTTCAAATACTTTCACGCTTTCTGCTAAGAGAGAGAATAAAAGAAAGAGTGAAAGACAAAAGCTGTCTGAGAGGCCTATGTCTCATGTAAAGTACTCATTTGCATTATGCTTATTTATTCCTGTGACCACCCTAATGGATGGGTTCTATGTTATGTGGTGCTTTAGTAATGGGGCTATTACAGACACTGTGCTAAGCTGAGTTCAAGGAAATCATTCATCTGGCTGATTGCACTGGGAATCCAGAGCAAATGTGCTCTTCTGATACAAAGCTTCTGTAATAACTTTCATGCAAATTCATATTGTCTCTAATTTTTGAACAAACGCCATGGACAAAATCAATCTGCCAGTGTGATCTAGGGTTAACTAGAGCTAATAAAAGAAAAGAGAAAAGAAAGAAAATGGAGTTCACAGTTTTGTTTTCCTTTTTTTTTTCAAGTTTATTGAACCAGCATTGAATGTAGTCTCAGAATGAATTTCAAACTAGTATGAAAGTGAGACACAAATTAAAACTAGGTGAGCAATAGTGTTTTGTAGTGTAGAACATAAAAATCTGTACATGAGAATAGGCAAATCTGAGGTCAGCGAGTCACAGAAATATATGTTCCAGAGAATGCTGGAAGCTATTGCAATTATAAAATTTAATAAATGTTTGACAATAAGTATTGATCTAACTCCCCAAAGACTATCAGATTAAACTGAGGCTGTTTAGTGTGGCTTAAAATGCTTTCAACAGCTTTTTGTGTTATTAAGAACTCAGACAGCATTTTAAGAAAGAGGTAATAAAATAAAGCTTTTCAGTAGCCTAACCCTGAGGTCAAAAAGGTGTAGAATAGTTATCAGCATCAGTCAACAGAAGTCCTGACTGAATTGTGGTTGGTGACTTTGTATATGAATTTCCAGCAATGGGCACAAAGCAATACCTTGTGTGGCCTTGAAATAAGGTAGAAAGAACTTCAAAGGAAAAAGACAAATTTACATAGAGAAATCTTCTTTTTCTTTTTTTTTTTTTTTTTGTCACTCTTTGTCAAGAAGAAAACTGTAATACCAAAACTAAGTATTTAATTGCTCCCTTGATTACCAAGCCCAAATCAAAGCACAAAGAAGACTTTGTTTTAAAACTAGTTAGTATCACAGATGATATCCTTCCAGATGGTTATTGCCAAGTATGAACTGATAAAAGGTTATTTGCAATTAAAATTGGTTTTCAGATATACTTCATACCACCTGTTACTTTAATGGTCTTTAGGGTAAATACCATTTCAAGAGGTTTTGAGCTGATATAGCAAACTTTGTAAGCTACCAATTTGTCTTCAATAAACTTGATTTGGAGAAAATATTAGAAGTCATTGAGCTCTGCATTTTAGCTATATAATTAAATTTCCTGTAGAAAGTGTAAAGATTTGAAACTGGATTAGGTAGTTGGATAAATGAAGTTTGAGCTTCAGAAATTTAGAGCTAAGCCTTTTGAAAACATTCCTAATGACTACGACTGCTGAAGGTGATAAGTGAACTCCTGCTGAAACAAATTAATTTGTATTTGAAAAATTTACCCTGCTTTCTGGTTCAAATATGCATTTATGTGCTTGAATAGTTATTCCAAGTGCATTAAAACCTTTGAAATACCTTTTATTTAATAATGGAATGGAAATATCAAATTTTCTTATAGAATTTTCTTTACAGCTTATTTTCTGAAAAAGGCACAACAGCCCCATTTAGACTTAATATGCTCTATCAGCTCTTTATGGTGTAGTTGCTGTCTTTTCTCACTGACAAGTGTTCAGGGACAAAATGACCCTTCAATTATTTTTATCCATTTTTGCCTGTGTAACACTTTAGAAAAAAATCTCCCCAATTATTTAATATACCCCAGGATTTATAATTAAAATTTATAGAGCTGATATATTCTATTTTCTTTATGTTCTTTTATTTTTGTGTTGTGCTATTAGTGAGAGATTAGTTGTCTTCAAAACACTAAAAAGATTTAATGCAAAGGCTTCCTTACCAGTGTTTTCCTTCTTGTAGTAATTTCAGTAGATTTTATGTATTGTTCTATCCATTAACTTTGGCCGCAACTTTGATTCTGTAAATGTTATCATTCAAGCCTAACTGTAGATAATATCATACAGTATTCTTACTCTCAGAGGGAAAAAAATGACCTCAAATGTAACTCAGAGGATAAATTAGTGATATAAATACATTTGTAGGAATTTACAGTTGAGCATTCATTTTTTTCAGTGGTTTACCTCTCGAGTAAGTACATCAGGAAAAGTTCAAAAACTTGATCATTGTTCCAATTATTTGATTTCTCATACATATAGAGCCACAATGCAGTTATGACATTGCAGGGCTGTTTTGAGAAAAATGCAAGTGTTACAGGGGTGTATAAATACTTTTCTGTTTGTTTCTGTGAAAGGAAAAACTTAGTTTTATCTGAAATGGTATTTTGAAGTTTGCAAAGGAAGCTGTCAAGTCAAAATCTTATACCTTTAAAAAATTAACATTGCAATAAAAGAAAATGCTTATTAACCTTATCATGTCCTCATTAGCATCACTGCTGTGACTTTGTAAGATCTGGGAGCACTACTAAAATGTCTCATTTGCATTTTGCATATCTAACAAAAGCAGATTACTTTGTTTAAATTATAGCTAATATCATTGTGGTGGTGTTATATATAAGAAATTGATTACCTTGTTTCTTTTTGTCTAATGGCCTCATTATATTTGATTTTTATGCCTCTTTTCTGTCTTATTGAAATAAGGAGTACACAACAGTGAGATCATTAATATTTTATACACAGTTTTGTTTACACCTAGTACTTCAGATGAAACATACTGACTAGTCTGACAACAAGTAAAAACACTTTGACCATAAGCATTGTCTATCTTTGAATAAAACCAGTCTGGTTGTGACAGCTAGGGTTACCGATGAAAAGAAAAAAAGAAAAGTATGCTGTATATTTTCAAAGAATGGGATAAACTATAGGTTGAGTGTACAGAAAGAAACGAGTTATAGAAATGGACTGGGACCATGATCTTTGCAAAAACACTATAAATGGTTATAAGAAGAGGAAACTGGGGGAAGGAGAACCTGAGAGCAGGATTTAGTACATGCGTCAAGATACAGAATCAGAGGAGTGAAGTATATTGCTTTTCATTCTAGGAAGGCCAACTTTGGTCAATTTGTAGCATTTTTCAGTTGTGATATCTGGGGATTTTTTCAAAGTATCTCAGATTATCAGTAGATTTTTTTTTTTTTCTGTTCTGATATCTAGTTTTTGTGGTGTTTTGTGGTTTGTGTTTTGTTGGGGTTTTTTTCCCTGTATACAATTGAAATGAAAACTAATCCTTTTATGTATGTAACGATTGATTCAGCTCACTGTGGAGTGTCTTACCCTAAAACCAACATTGATCTGAGTGGTATGAGCAAAGAGTTTACCCCTTTCAAATGGTTATAAATCTTCATTCCTTTACAGCAGCCTTGTAAGATTTATGAATGTTCTGTAGTAGTTATAAGATATTCATACCACTAAATTTACTGAGTATCTGCTTAGATAACTCATAAATCAAACTGTCTAGTCACTTGATCATTTCCTCCAATTTCTTGACAAGTTTGTTGTGTTGAGGTGCCCAAAACTGTGCAGCATATTGCAAATGTGTAATAAAGTGCTGTACAGAAAGGGATCCTTATCTCCCTTTTCATATGTAAAGTATCTATGTATTTCCTATCATTATTTATATATAGCAGGTCAAAATATCTTGGGTTTGTTTGTACTGTATGAACTTCCAGGATCATATTTCTTTTTCTTGCTAAAGTTCTTCTCATGTTTTCTACAAATTTACCTTTTTAAAAATATTCCCTCTCTTAAGTGTAAGAAAACATTCAGAATTAACAAATATGTTAGATTTTTCGGATTGGATTTTATTGTTTCCTTCCTCTCCTATGATGCTTTGTTCATGTTTCTGTGATGTCTGTAGCCTTTTCAGCATAAAGTACTTCTTAAGGGTACAGATTTTTTTCAGTTAAACCCATAGAAATCTGAAAAAAATCAGCTGAGATTTATGATGATCCTTTGATTCTACTGGATTGTATCTAGAAGTAGACTCTCCATTACATAAACCTAGGCCTACAGTTGCCATTTGTATAGCTTTCTTGACATAAGCAACAATAAGGCATTGGTCCTTTAATAGACTTTAGTGACACTTCATATACAAAACAACTGGAATTACTTTTACTACCACATTTTTATGTTAGGTGTATCATTTATTAAAATTGAAGGATCTCATGCTGCCTCCTGAGAAATGTTTGTAAAAAGCAGTTTGAAGTTGGAACATTCTATCAAGGTAAGTATTGGATTGTCCATTGTATAGCATTTTCACATCAGGACAAATAACCATTCTGAGAGTTAATTTAGAGAGTAGGCTCTACACAAGAGGAAAAAAAAAGTCTATAGCTACAGAAGAAAAAGCTATATGACCCTAAAGATTGGATTTGCCCCCGCATTTCCTAGTGTTTTTGAAGACATAATGAGTTCTCTCTTGCATCTGTAGTTAAAGTAAGATTGGGACCAAACATATAGCATACTTTTTTCTATTTTAGTCAAGTTATTCAGTAGTAATCATTAAATAATAGAGTTAATAATCTGTATGATACCTTTTTACTGCTTAGCATTTCAGCAAGTCTTCAGTGCCTGAGAAATTTATATTTTTTTTTAAATTAAAAATTATGGTCAAATCTACTTCTTTTGATACTTAGATCCATCTTTAGTTAGGTTCAAAAATCTCTTTGCAGCTGCTGATCAAAGTTTTCAGGCATTTTACAAAACTGCTTAATTCTTGATGCTACCAAACACTTGGGCAATTACAAGGAAATGGTTCCAAGACCTTTTTATAGCCATGACTCACATGAGGAAATTGTCAGTATTGCTTTAAACTAAGTGAATATTCTCAGGCTTTCCTCCCTACATCCATCTGTAGTAATTGACAGTCTCACTGAAGCTGGGCTTAGACACACCTGAGGCATCTGTGTGCAGTGCCAGGAAAAGTAAGGCACAACTTAGGCACATTTCATGAGAGAGATATGGGTACATCACACGTGATTAGGATGAATGCAAGGTTTGGTTTGTTCTGTTTTGTTTGGGTTTTTTAATTAAAATATATTTTTATGTGTATGGATATTTACTACATTTGCTATATGTAGAAGTATTTATATATGCATATCTAATGAACATATGTTGTCCCATATGTAAGCTTGGCCATGCAAGTTTAAAAATATTAATTTGGCTTTTTGTGCTGAAACACTCATTCATAGATCCTATCAATGGATGTTCAGATACTGCTTGGTTTAGACCTGAACCAAAACACTGATAGGCACTGATAGGCAAAAAATACAGCTAATTTTCTTTTTCTTTCTTTCTTTCTTTCTTTCTTTCTTTCTTTCTTTCTTTCTTTCTTTCTTTCTTTCTTTCTTTCTT
>JAAGNO010023150.1:27858-40833 GCA_033439905.1 Ceryle rudis | reverse complement strand
TTTCCTTTCCTTTCCTTTCCTTTCCTTTCCTTTCCTTTCCTTTCCCAATGGGTGTAAAGAGCACATCCCTTCTGAACATGTCAGGGAATGTGGCAGGGCACAAAAGCACCCCTTGAGGTTTTATTTCTCAGAAAAAAATAGTTACACTGATACATGGAAGATGATGACAAAAATTAATGGAAAACTGTATTTTGCATGTTTCCCTTAAAATTCAGTTAGGAAGGTCTTTGTCTTCCCTTCCCAGATGACTTGCTGGATGTCTATACAACACCTTCTCTGTCAGAGACTTCTTTTTGGCGTCATTTACAACTCAAGCTGCTTTCATTGGAAATGTTCACTTCTTGAACATTTATGCCATCTTTAATAAGCTATATCTCCTTTAAAGTCTTACAGGTGGTCCAGACATTTAATCTTTCTTCCTGCAACTTATTTTCTTCTTGCCTAAGATGTAGTTTAATCATATTAACCGTGGTCAGCTCACCATGAAGCTAGATTAATGTTGTTAGTACTGAAAGAGAAGTGATGGAGCATATGTATGAGAGCAAGCAAGGAAGAGAGGGACCAGCTCAGCTGACAGCAAACAGGTATTAAATCAGCACATTTGAGATAGCAAAATGAGTCTTTGTCATTCAGGCTCCTGTTATACAATCTCTTTTCTACTGAAATTAGTATTTTACATCATTTGAACACTAATAAATGTGTTTGATACATACCTTTAAATAGGACAAGCACATAGACATAGATCACTATTATAATCTCACATTAAACACTTGGGGATGACAATGGATTTGACCAATTATTGTCAATATCTTTATCCTAAATATACTGCATACATTCTTAGTGCATGTACATGTGTTTATGTATGTTTGTATGTAGCATAGAATGCAAACATAGCATTTGCATATATTTAGTATGCTCCAAGTATTCCCATATCATACATTAAAAGTTTGTTTTTATTATTAGAATGCTTATTTTCAGAATTAAAATCTTGAGTAAATTCAGAGTTCCTGGTTATTTTTCTCTTTATTTCTATCCATCATTATCCATCATTATCCATCAATACTTAGAGTGTGTATGTATAAGTACATACCCATAAACACATTTTATAAGCTTGTCTAGCCTTTGTAAATGCAAGGTATAGATAGATAGAATCATTAAAAGAATTATAAATTATATATTTTTTAACTTAGAGAGTATTTGTCTTAATATTTATAGTAGAAGATAGAAAGGAAGGTTTGGTGGTTTTTTTCTGTTTTGGGTTTTTTTTTGTCTGATGGACTGGAATGATTTGCAGAAGAGACTGTGTTTTTACAGACGGTTCCTCTAGTATTGAAAATGATTCTGTGTTGCATCAGTTCATGCAGTAAGATGCAGAAATGAGCAGAGTGATGAAGAAAGGTAGACTTAGAGTTAAGCATGTTTGGGTTTTTTTCTGCCTTTTTTTTTTCCCTGTTTGTGTAACACAGATATTTGTCAGACGAGTAAGCAAAATTTCCTGGTTTACCTGTTATTGCATAAATTCCAAAATAACCTACAGAAAGGGCCTGTGAATAGGATTAACTGTTACAGGAAGTTCTCCAAAGTTTTCTCACAGCTAATGAAACTAAGCCTTTAAGTAATACCCATTCTTTCAATGGTATGTCTTCTTTACATTCAAATCTTTATATCAGAATTCTTTCTCAGGACTTTCATCCATAATAAAATTTAATTATTTACATATCCATTCATTTAGAACATAAGCTGTTTGATGTGTGCATACTGAAAAGACTCACAATAATGTTAATAAATATTCTCAGCGCTGGTATTGTGCTTGATGTTGCATTTAGTAGGAAACAAAAAGCTTTCTGTTTTAAGACATGACAACTAGAGAGCAAGAAAGCACCAAATGGACTTGTATAGTTACGAGGGAGAGGGTAGAATGGAAAGTATTTCAGTAGCTTTTCTCCTTTTTTAAAACAAATTTTGGTTTAATATTGGGAGAACTCCTTCCTTCCCCCCAGTTGAGAAGATCACTGCAGGGTGTCTTTCTGACTGAAGCTTGCTACTCCCAGGGTTGCAGGAGATCAACATTTATCTTTTGCACACAGACATCAAAGGCTCTTCAAAAGCAGGCAGTAGGTAAAGAGGGAGAAAGGTAAAATAACTGCTAACTCAAGGCGTGTTTTTTCAGAGGGAGAAAAAGCCAGGCACTGTAAGGGAAGCATACAGATATGAATCAACAAACCAGAAAAACAGTACACAAAACAAGCCTGAGTATCTGCAGTTATCATTTGCTTATATTGTAGTAACACACTACAAAAATTCACTGCTGAGCTGGGACTCAGATAGTGAGTCTGGTTCCAGGAAATTTACCTCTTCAACTCCAGAGTAATGGGATTTTTCATTTTAAGCTGTTTGCCATGCAGTGTTTTGGACTGCTCAGTATCTTTCCTTTTTGAATTATTTAATGCAGTACTTTTCACTTGCCCTCAATTCCAGAAGAAAATAAAAGGTTTTCCTCACACATGATTTCATGCTGTGTATTATCAACATTGTTCTCACCAACAAGGAGGGACTGGTGGCAGCCTTGAATGCAGTGACTACAAAATAGTGGAACTGGGTTGCCTGAGGGCAACAAGGAGGGTGCTCAGCAAGCTTGCTACCCTGGACTTCAGGACAGTGAACTTAGACCTCTTCAGAGATCTGCTTGGCAGAGTATCATGGTATAAAGCCCTGAAGAGAAGAGGGCGCCAAGAAAGCTGGTCAATATTCAAGGACCTCCAAGCCCGGGAGTAATGTGTCACGAAAAAGAGGAAGGCAGCTAAGAATGCCAGAAGGCCTGCATGGATGAACAAGGTGCTCCTGGACACACTTAGATGCAAAAAGAAAGTCTACGGAGAGTGGGTGCAAAGACAGGTAGCCTAGGTGGAATACAGTGAAGTTCTACAAGCAGCCAGAGATCAGGTTAGGAAAGCTAAACCCCAGATAGAGTTAAATTTTGACAGACATCAAGAGTAAAAAGAAACACTTCTACAGGTATGTCAGTGATAAAAGGAATGCTAGGGATGGTGTGGGTCCTCTCTGGAAGGAAACAGGAGACCTGGTCATGAAGGATATGAAGAAGGCTGAGGTACTCAATGATTCCTTCACCTCAGCCTTTACTGGCAAGGGCTCCAACCACACCAACCAAGTATCAGAAGGTGATGGCAGGGACTGGCAGAAGGAAGTGCCCACTGTAAGTGAAGATCAGGTTTGAGACCATTTAAGTAACCTGAAGGTGTACAAGTCCATGGGACCTAATGAGAATCATCTATAGGTCTTTAGGGAGCTGGTGGATGAAGTTGCTAAGCCACTTTCTATCATATTTGAAATTTCATGGCTAGCTGGTGAAGTTCCCACTGACTGGAAAAGGGGAATCATAACCCTCCTTTTCAATAAGGGAAAAAAAGTATACCTGGGCAACTACAGTCCAATCAGTCTCACCTCTGTGCCCAGCAAGACACTGGAGGAGATCCTCCTGAAGGCTCTGCTAAGGCACATGGAAAATGAGGACGTGATTGGTGTCAGTCAGCGTGCCTTCACTAAGGGCAAATTGTGCCTGACAAATTTTGAGAACTTCTATAATGTAGTTACAGCATCAGTGGATAAGGGAAGAGCAACTGACATCATCTACCTGGACTTGTGCAAAGCACTCGACACTGTCCTGCATGACATCCTGGTCTCTAAATTGGAAAGACATGGATTTAATGGGTCAACCACTCAGTGGATAAGGAATTGGCTGGATGGCCTCACTCAAAGTTTTGCAGTCAACAGCTTGATGTCCAGGTGGAGACCAGTGATGCCTGGTGTTCCTCAGGGATCAGCACTGGGACTGGTGTTGTTTAACATTTTGTCACTGATGTGGACATCAGGTTTGAGTGCACCCTCAGCAAATCTGTGGATGACACCAAGCTGTGTGGTGCAGTCAACATGCTGGAGGGAAAGTTTGGGACTAAATGATCTTTAAAGTCCCTTCCAACCCAAACTATTCTATGATTCTATGATTCTGCATCTGTTAGCTTTACCCTCAGAACAACATTGAATGCGGTCTTGTAGGAATTCTAGGGACAAATCTGCCCAATTAGTGAGAGGTGGATAGAGCTTTATTGTATGATGACTCTGAGGGAAGAATGCAGGCTTACTAATATCTTTGAGTTAGCACAAGTAAATATGACTTGGTAAGTACAAACAGCTCTTTGTTGTTCAAAACATTCAACAGTTTCTTCAACATTTAATTTTTTTTTAATTTTTACATATTTCCTATTTTTTTCCCTAGGTAATTCTTTTAAATTTAGGAGTCAAAAAATACCAAGTTATGCACAATTTGTATGTCAAGACTTTTAAAGTTACTTTCCTTCTTTCTGATATTCTGACTTATTACCCTCATCCTTTTTTTTTTTTTTTTCAGTCAAACAGAAGAAATAGCGAAGGGAAGCAAAGAGGACAGAAAATGATAAATGTAAAACAGTCATTGGATTATCCTGAATACATATATTGAAAAAAACAAAATGTAATGTAAGGAAATTATTTTTAAGTCCATAAGTTCAAGTGAAAATAAATTAATACTATTTACTTGTAGACTTCTCCTTATGCATGGAATGAATTTATGCTGCTTGATCAAATGTCAGTCTTGAAGATCCTTCTGTTTTTCCAAAGATTGTTTGGTTAGAATTTTATTTTGCTGAATAATCACCACTGTTATAGAAGAAAATGTTCTAAGTCTATGCACAGTCTAACATTCAGTTTTATAACCCAGAGAGGTTGTCCACCCATCACTGACAGTGATCTCTTCATTGCTCATTGGTTATCTTTAAAAGGCTGGATACTCAGTGATTGTTTCTTGTTATTTCCAGCTTTTCTCCAGGAATCTAACCCTATACCTATACTAGCAACAGAGAAAAAGGAACCAGTCTGGTTGTCAATGCTACATAATAAAAAGAAGCCACCTTTAGCAACAGAAATGAGTAATAGACTATGTAATATTTGGGGAAGGTATCTTTATAAAAAATGTATAATAAAAGATTGCTGAAGATGTCACAGAAATAAATGGCATGACTAGCAAGACAGTGAAGTCTTGAATCCATTAAAATTGATGAGTTTGAACTCAATTAACTCTAATAAAATCAATGTTTCATTCTGTCTCTTAAAAAGCTGTTGCTGCTGTGAAAAAAAAAAAAGATCCCCTCTCCTACCCATCCATGTACACAGATTAAATGAATAGTATTAATCTTTTAAAATATGCTTTACATGCTTCTGTACACACCAAAGGGACAGAAAACAAAATATTCCTGTTGTTTTCTTGCTGGTAGGTCTTGTTTTGTGTATTTTTTTTCCAAAAGTCCTGGTTTACTCATAGACTTCATAAAACATAACTGTTTGGCTTTAGCCACAAGTAAAGAATGTTGCAGACACCAGCCAATGAATTCAAGTGGCCCGCAGAAATTGCATTAACATGATTATATTGTATACAGAAATAGCCATGCACCAGTATCCAGTGTCTATGCAAAACAGCAGCATAGGTATAGGGGGTCTGGAGATTCTGATTCTCTTTTTGCTATGTTAAATACTGCCTCGCCAACACACTTGAAAACATTCATGGATGCAGATTAACCTTTAGTGATGGATCAGTGGCCTGCAGACCTTCTTCATATGATTTTTTACTGAAAACTGGACTTTCAGGACCTTCACCCACTCCTGAAAAAACAGTACACAGTGGGAACATAACAGTTGCTGCATTTGGATTAGGCTCTGAAGCCAGGAACACTCTTCATACTTTTAAAGCACTTCTATGTACTATTGATATTATACTACTGATAAGTAGTTTTCACTTGAGCTATGGACGTGTTTTCTCTCACTGTGTGTAGAATAGGCTCTTCCTATTTATGTATTGTATAGTTTATGTTGTGTAGTATAATTTGCTATTTTGTGCACTATAAAGTGAAATGCTTCAGCTTGAGGAAAATTAAATGAGCAGCAGTCATAAACATTCAGAATTCTAACCTATTTCTGTTTTTAGTAACATCCATACTTTTTACATTCAGTTTTGTATTGTACAGAAAATAAGAAAACACAGTAATTTGATTTGGGAACACAGTCTTCTGATCTTCGTTGTTCAGCTTGATACTTTATCTGAAACTCTTGTATCGAGACAAGATAACGTCTTATAATATAGTGACAGAGCTGGAACAAGCTACCCAGAGAGGCTGTAAGGGCTCCTCTGGAACTATTCTAAACCTACATGGATGCAGTCTTGGCAACCTGCTCTGTGTGCACTTGCTTTAGTAGAGGGGTTGGACTAAATGGATTCTGCAATTCTATATGTAAACCAGAAGTTTTGTTCATTTTTTTGTTTTGTTTTGTTTCATTTCATTTTAACTTTATTAGAAGGAATGAGAGGCACTCCCGAAGCCTTTAAAGAAGCTTCTCCTACCTGTCTTCTGCTGAACACATTAAAGGGTATTATACTTCAGCTTCTGTTGTCTTACATGCATATCTGAGCATTTCAACACACCTTAGTACAAGAATTAATTTGGCAGATTTTTTTTTTTTTTTTTTTTTGCTGCTCATTTGCCTTATCAGTAAGAAAGAACTTTTAAATTGCTTTATTCTTCTACCTTTTTTTTTAAATCTAGATATGTTCATATTCATAATATGGATTAAAAAAATCCCATCATTTATTTCCTATCAAACAGTGGTATGGACAGACAAAGATTTGGTGTCCCTGAATAAGCAGACAATTTCTCTTTGATTTCTTTTCCCACTCAGGAGGGAGCCCAGCAACTTGGGGTGTCCAGGCACTTCTAAACCCTTGTTTCCAAACCTGCCCCATGACTGCAGAATTGTCACAGGCTGGGGTGAAGGTTGTGGATGCATATTCTTTCTGTCTGCAGAATTAATGCAATTAATTCCCTGAAACTTATATAATTTATTCTGTGAAAGGTGTATCACTAAACTGTGGGTGTTACATATATCCTTATCAGAGAGAAAAATCCGTATAAAAACAGTGCATCACCTGAGTGAGAATTTGTCATTTAGGTAGGCCAGGTGCATAACACCAGGTCACTGATAATGGCCCTGGAAGAGCTTCATGGAACTATACTAACAGAAGTAGAGAGAAATAGGAAGACATACCAGAATTTAATTTGTTGGTTAGTATTATTTCTACCTTTATTTGAAGCAAAGTAAAAGAACTGAAAACAGTAAAAAAAAAAATAAAGTAAAAGCAACAAGTTTTCTACAGCTAGTTTAAGACAGAGTGCATTATGAGTTTACCTCCGCCAAGAAACCAAAATTATATATTAATGTACACATTCCTGCTTCTTCAGGAGTAGAATTCTGATGAGTAAAAAACATCAGTAGCAGTGAACTGTGTAGGCAGCCTGACAGTGTGTCATCTTTGAATTCTTGGTAAACAACTACATATGCTCACCTCTGTTATATACATGAAAACCAATTCTTATGTCTAAGGTACAGAGCAAATCTTATGTGGAAGCAAACACATATTCATCACATAATTGCATAATAATTTTGAAAAAGTTAATTGCTTTTTGATTTTCAAGATGAGAGGGCAAAAGTATTCTTACAAACTGCTACTTTTTCACAAATAATCACAAATAATCAAGTGGAATGCTTTTTTTTTTTTTTTTTTTTAATTTGTATTAATTCCACGTTGAAATCCTGCACATCCAATTTTAACCTAATGCACTGTTTCACAGCTTAATGTACAGCTGGAACCTCTGGAAATAAACTTTTACTATGGAAATGCTGGCATAGTTTTAGCTAGGGTCGGCACACACAGCGTACTGTAATGTGCTTTAAAACTTGAGATGGAGACCAGAAGTCTGAGACTCAACAGTAGCAAACCCTGTATATATGAAACACAAGCCTCTCAAAAAAAAGTCATACAAGACTGCTGCCTCTGGCATAACTCTCCTTAACTAAAAATTTATAATGAACCTCATTGTGTTTGTTTAAAAAGAAGATGGTAAAAAAAAAACCACTGTTTTGCACATAGGAAGAAAAATCCTCAGAATAAGAAGAATAAAACATATGGAATACTATAATAAGCCACTCCACTACATATGAAGCTCAGTGAATAGTAAAAGAAAATTTCATTGTCTTAAAATGGATAAATGTTAATATTTTGAGACCACTGTTTTGGTTAACGACAATCAGAAGCAGATTCTTCAGCCAAAAGAAGTGAATACTGGAATGTCAAAGCACTTCAATTTATCCATCCATATAATTTTAAACAGGTGAGACAGAAACAATGTTATAACAGTCTGGTCAGGATGAAACAATGGACTGATACTGAAGCAAATGACCTGAGAAAACGAGTTCTCTTTGGCAAGGTTCATAAGGCAGTTGTAAAATAGCCTGATCATCTCATTAATGTGGGCTTAAAATGAGAGTTCAAGATTACAAGTATAAAATTTGTTTATTATCAGATAAATGGAGTCAGAGGGACAAAGACGTGCCTTCTAATTTTTACTGTGTTTAATGGCAAGTGACTTTTCATATATGAATACAGTCCTTTCATTTTCTACCCTTTCTTATTTGTCACTTTATTCCTTACCTTCCTATTTTTCATTTACCACCTTCTACACTTCCAAGCTCAATACAGCTATTCATTATGTCTCACTCTCCTGGTCATTTCATACAAGATAAATTCACACTCTAATGCACACATTGAGCTGTGCATTAGCTTCCCATCTCCAGCTGCACAAATGCTTGCCTAGCTGGGGTTGTGTAAAACACTAGTGCCAGTGTGGACACGGACTAAATCTAGGAGGATAATCCTCTGTCTCTCCCACAGCTGTTACTGAAGGAGAGATGCATTTTCTTGTAATTCTGATGATGCTTGTAACAACTGATTACTGCACAAAACTATGGACTGTCTGCTTCCAATCTCAGGCATTTGAATAGAGAAGGAATGAGGAGGATAAATGCAGAATAATTTTCACATTAGACACATTAGGTTCACACAGACACCACCTAAGCTTCATTCATTTATCTTTACCTTTATTTTGTCCAAGTTTCATTCTGTTCTCAAAGATCATAGAATACCAAGTTGGAAGGGACCTCAAGGATTATCTGGTCCAATGATGTTTATGATTTTCATGTGGGGAAATTCAGTTCCTTTGAATTCTTCCAATGTTGTCCTTCTTTTGTTCCTCCCTTTGTTCCTTCATTCATTCCTGTTTCATTTATTTCTCTGTTCATTCCTTCCTTTCTTGGCAATGTAGACAACAGCTAGCTCAGCTTTTATCCACAAAACAAAATTTAAAAAGTACTGGTACACAGGATTGTAACTGATTTCTCGCTAAAAATATAATCTGACATTACTCAACATTGTTGCTGTCTTTGTAAAATAAAGATGTGTTGATTTTTTTTTTTTTGTCCTTCACATTTTTACTCAGAAATAGAGATGAAATTACTAGAAGAGAGCTTAAGCCAAAAGGCTTAGAAGTTATCAGTAGGCCTGAAAACATCCACAGCTCTGACAGGGTTGGATGTACTGCATGTAAAGTATATATTCTGTACCATGAAGAAGTTTTGGGTGCTCTGCACATGCTCATTCCATGCAGACATCACTATTAATTGGAGAAGCACTCGATAACCTCCATTTTCCAGGATAGTAGAATGCGCGATAAAAAAACTCTACAGTTCTGCAGTCAACCTTCTCTTTTCCCAAATTGTCTCATCAGAATGACAATTTTGGCTCTGAATTGATCAGTTACATCTGCAATGACATAGATCTCTGTGTTGTTCAGAACTTTTTAATCCAACATATAGATGCCTATATATGTTCATTTCAGGCTCACTAACATCTAATTTAGAACTCACAAATGTATGTAATGTATTTCAGACATCAGTTATATTCAAATCTTAATCTTAAAGAAATCTAATTTTTCTTAATATTTACAAATGTGATTGATTATATACTGAGTCCCCCAACTTCTTAAAATAGTATTTGTTAGCTAAGCGTATAAGAATATTACTAGTTATACAGATTTGCAAATAATGAATATGGGGTCTTTATTATGTTGGGTTTTTTCATATCTCCAGAGACATGGGCAATCACAAAGGTCACATATAATATATTCTGAAGTGAGAAATATTTTTAAATAATGGAATTTTTATACAGACAGCATGAAAATATGAAGGCAAAATGTATGTATCTTTTTATACAATGAGCCAGTAAAATCAAAGGTGTTTGGCAAATGTGTGCGTATGCATGCGATTGGCTTAAATATATGTTCAGGTATTTGGGTGAGAAGCCTCATTTGTGCTTGCCAAAAGCTACATAAATCCCAGCTCAGGTAGGTGATGAAGATGGGGTAGCCAGATTTTCCAAACCAGAGAAGTAGGGTGTTTATTTTATCTTGGCATGATTTCAAAAGTGACACTACATCAGTACAAAAAGAATGCTAAAGAAATATGGCTAGAGTTAGCATCTCATCTTGGTTATTTCCAGTTGAAAAGTGCACTGATAACAAAGAAAGGGAAAGTTACTTACCAGTAGCCAGGTTTCTTTGAGGTGTCTTGTACACAGGAGTATTTTTTTGTAAGTGATCATGTATCAAGGCTCTTGAAGCGAAGGACTTTAATTTTGCTACTTTTGCATTATCTAAAGAGATTACATATTTTCCACTCTCTACTTATTTCATTCCTGCAGGTCCAGGGTATGCCTGCAATAAGTCCTTCAGTTAGCTATCAACTACGCATTTCCCCAACGTAAACAGAAAAGGAAAGGAGATTTGGAAGTGAATGCATGGATCTCAGAAGAATCCCAAGCACTGTAAGTAAGCCTTTCTATGCTTGCTCCGTGCATATTCACAGGGCTGGCCACTCCTGCATGTTGGCAGGAGGGTGTTTGGTCTCCCCAAAATTAGTCTGATTTATGGACATTTGTTCATAAAATTAGTCCAAGGGTTAGAAACTGCTCTCCTGACTACTTTTATGTATTTATTAACCTTTGAAGGCAGTAAGATACTTAGCTAAGTATATGCAGATGTATAGATTTTGAATGATTGCATTTCCTCATTGAATCAATAATGCATGATTAATGTTTTGCATTCCTCAAGAATTCAGAAAATCAGATAAAATTTTAAACCCAGTTCTTATTTATTTAGAATCTCATTTATCATATTATCAGTTCCACTATTTTAATGATTATTCATAGTCATTAACAAAAAAATGCCCTCATAGTAAGAATGGAGGCAGAATAATATCCTATAGCCATTTTAAATGTAGTCAGTGTGGTATCTTTAAATGTAAAGATGTTTACATTATGTAATATATTTGTTACACATGAGATAAACATGTCCTTGTAGTTAACAGAGAAGTATTTAACATGCATTTTTAATAGTCTTATATGAATTTTGTTGAGTAATCCAAGAGAAATGCTTCTACAATTCCAGGCTTCTAAACAGCTTTTAAATTATTGTAATTTATTTGAGCTAGCATCTCAAAGTATTTCTTCCCTAGCTGGAATCTCCTGCTCTCAATTACATTAATCTGGGATACAAAGCAATCTGTTCTGTCATAGATTAATAGAAAGCTCAAGATCTGACAGTTTGTCAGCTATCAACATTAAGAAAATAATTGGATGGCATTGGGAATGTAGATGTTACTTTTGATTTCAGACTAATTCAAATATCAGAACTTAGTATGAAAGTATAATACTCTTTTAGGGCCTCTTGAGATGCTCCTAGAATCACATGCAAGGTATCCAACACTATACACATTAATTTTTTGTTTGGTTGGGTTTTTTTGTTTGTTTGTTTAGTTTTTATTTGTTTCTTTGTTGCATTTTTTGTTTGTTTTAGGTTTTGGGGTTTTGTTGGTTTTTTTTGTTGTTGTTGTTTTAACTTTAGAGCACTTGTAGTCTGGTTCTAAAGACTGAAGAGCTTTTTGCAGCTGGACTGCATTATGTGATTCACAGAATCACAGAATTGTCACAGTTGGAAATGACCTCTAAGATCACTGCATTCAACTGTCAACACCTCACCATTCCACTAAAGCATGTCCTGTAGCGCCTCATCTACAAGTTTTTTGAATACCTCCAGTTATGGTGACTCCATCACCTCCCTGGGCAGCCTGTTCCAGCACCTGACTACTCTTTCAGTAAAGAAATTCTTCCTAATATGCAATCTAAACCTCGCCTGGTAAAACTTCAGGCCATTTCCTCTAGTTCTGCCATTATTTACTTGAGAGAAGAGGCCACACCCACTTCACTACAAACTCCTTTCAGGTAGTTGTAGAAAGTGAAGTTTCCCTTCAGCTTCCTCTTCTCCAAACTAAATCCCAATTCTTTCAGCCTCTCCTCATAGGACTTTTTTCTCCAGACCCTTCACCAGCCTTGTTGCTCTTGTCTGAACTTGATCCAGCAACTCAGTGTCTTTCTTGTGGTGAGGGGCCCAGGTCTGAACACAGTATTTGAGGTGTGACCTCACTAGTGCTGAGTACAGGGGCACAATCAATTCCCTCCTCCTGGCCACACTATTTCTGACACAAGCCAGGATGCTGTTGGCCTTCTTGGCCACCTGGGCACACTGCTGGCTCATGTCAGCCAGCACCCCCATGTCCTTTTCCGCCAGGCAGCTTCTTCTGCCAGCTGCTCCTCCTCAGTCCTGTAGCATTGCCTGGGGTTGTTGTGAACAAAATGCAGGACCAGGCAGCTGACCTTGTTGAACCTCACACAACTGGCCTCAGCCCATTGATTCAGCTTGTCCAGATCCCTCTGCAGAGCCTTCCTACCCTCAAGCAGATCAACACTCACACCCAGTTTGGTGTCATCTGCAAACTCGCTGAGAAGCACTCAATCCTCTCATCCAGATTGCTGATAAAGATATTGAACAAGACCATCCCCCAAACTGAGCCCTGGGGGACACCACTGGTGACCAGCTGCCAACTAGCTTTAACTCCATTCACTACAACTCCCTGGGCCTGGCC
>JAAGNO010023150.1:0-27758 GCA_033439905.1 Ceryle rudis | reverse complement strand
AACAAGACCATCCCACAAACTGAGCCCTGGGGGACACCACTGGTGACCAGCTGCCAACTAGATTTAACTCCATTCACTACAACTCCCTGGGCCTGGCCAGCAAGCCAGTTTTTAACCCAGAGAAGAATACACCTGTCTATGCCATGAGCTGTCAGCTTGTCCAGGAGAATGCTGTGGGAGATGGTGTCAAAGGCTTTACTAAAGTCCAGGTAGACAACATCCACAACCTTTCCCTTTTTCCCTTGACCTAGGCAGGTCACCTGGATATAGAAGAAGATCAGGTTGGTCAAGCAGGACTTGCTGTTCATGAACCCATGCTGGCTCAGCCTGGTCCCCTGTCTGTCCTTCACTTGCCATGTGAGCTCACTGAAGATTAGTTTTTCCATAATTTTTCCTGGTACTGAAGTCAGACTGACAGGCCTGTAGTTCCCTGGATCTTCCTTCTGGCCCTTCTTTTAAATGGATGTCACATTGGCAAGCCGCCAGTTATCTGGGACCTCTCCTGTTAGCCAAGACTGTTAGTAAACAATGGAGAGAGTCTTGGAGAGTTCCTCTTCCAGCTCCCTCAGTATTCTAGAGTGGATCCTATCTGGCCCCATAAACTTGTGAGTGTTCAGGTGCTGAAGCATTAACTGCTTCCTCCTGGATTATGGTGGAGTTGTTCTGCTCTCTGTCCTTATCTTCCAGCTCAGGAGGCTGAATACCCTGGGGGTAGCTGGTGTCACTAATAAAGATGGAGGTAAAAGCAGCATTAAGTATCTCAGCCTTTTCCTCATCCTTGGTTGTAATGTTCCCCCCTGCATCCAATAAAGGATGGAGATCCTCCCTGGCTCTCTTTTTTACTGTTAATGTGTTTGTAAAATCTGGTTTTGTTGTCCCTTATGACAGCGGCCAGATTGAACTCTGTCTGGGCTTTTGCCTTCCTAATTTTTTTCTCTGCATTACCTAACAAGATCCCTATACTCATGCCCCTTCTTCTAAAGGAGGTAAACTCTCCTTTTATTCCTGAGTTGCAGCAAAAGCTCCCTGTTCAGCCAGGCTGGTCTCTTCCTGACATTTCCTTTTGCAGCGCATGGGGACAGCTGCTCCTGCGCTTTTAAGATTTTTGTCTTTAATATCGTCCAGCCTTCCTGGACTACTTTCCCCTTCAGGACTGTCTCCCAAGGCAACTTTCACAGGTTTCTTTTTCTTGTTTCTGTGAAATTTAACAAGCAAAGACTGGAAATCACAATTATGGTTTCTTTTTTTTTTTTTTTTCAGACAATTTAATTCTATGTTTAAATTGATGAGATATAAAAATTAACCAAAATAGTATAAGTGATTCCAAGAAAGGCAAAAAAGGGCTTCATAACTTTTGGAATTTTTTTGGATCACTTTGTCTGCCGGAACTACTTCAATCAATTTCTGTGCTCCTGACATAGCATTTTTGGAAGAAATTTAAAAAAAAAAAAATGTAGGAGAAATTCAAACAACTTTTCCCAGAGAGTCCTCTAGGAAACAATACAGAGAAAATATATATTTGTTTTACTTCTTGTTCTGGCAAATAAAATGCCATTTTTTGTTCTTTATATAAAAATACTCATAATGGAAGTAAGATTTGCCTCGTGAAGACTATGTGAGATAAGGCAGAACATTCTTCTATACTGTTAGCTTTCAAACCACTCTGATGCATCTTTCATACACAGCTAGTTAAGAATAGCTGAAATTGTTGAAGAATATGTTCACTATCTCCTGCTGTTTTAAATTTTCATACATCTGATGATGCTGTTAGGATGTCAATTTTCATCTGTTCAGGGTTTTCACAGTATCATCCTATCTTTCAGTACCATGTGAACAGACTTCAGGGCTTTTACAGACCTTTTGTGAGATTAAACAGACCTCAGCCACAGAATATTCACTGATTTGTAAAAGTAAGACAGGTTATAGTACAACTGTTCTATCTAGATTTTAATGTGCTGTGCATTTGTCTACCATTACTTAGTTTATCCCTTTGATATTCATATTTTTTGTCGTGTTTTCTTTCTTGTGTTCTCTTTTACATTCATTTTGTGACCTTTTGGAAATGTGGCATTAATAACAGTTGAAATGGTGCTACCAAATTATAGTAATGGTTTGATTAATGCTGAAATTCCATTTATTTTTGGTTCCTTTCTTCTCAAACTATTAAAGTCTTATGTGCATAAACTTTGCATAAATGAAAGTGAGCTGTGAGCCAGCAGTGATTGTCATAATGTACCTATAAATATCATCAGATGTATTCTTGGTTTATATATATATTTATTTATTTTTAATAAACAACAGCCACTGGTTACAAAGAAAAACCCTTAACATATAGGTGTAGAGAATTAAAATAACTGGGTGAGCAAAACATATTTTGAAAATGTGTTTGAAAATAAACTCCTGTAATAGCTCGGTTTCCCTTGCTTACTACTTAGATGTTATTAAAGAAATTATAGAAATTATTTGCTCTCAAGGTGTTATTTTAACTCTACTATTATTAAAGGTGTATTGAAGTTCTATAAACTGTTTTCAATTATTTAGTTTTGCAGCCATAATAAATGTAAGTTCAAATAAGCTTCCTTTTAAATACATAATCTTTTCTAAATTATCAAGTAGGAATTCTAAGTTTCAGCAGACTGTCCAGACTTTTGATTGCTTATAAATTGTGACTTAAAACCACAGTAGCAAACCTTCAGGTACATTTGCAAAGTTCTATGTATCTTTTCCTAAACACACACAAAAAAAAAGACCTAAAAATCAAACTAATCAATCAGAGCAGTGATGGTCAAGCAGAGATGGCTTACATAAAAGGCATGATCATATCAGGGATGTTTGATCACTGCAAAGAGTAGTTGTTACAAAGAGAATTCAAATCACATTTGAGCAGTTCTAGAACCTCTTTGGTTAAAGACCAGGGGGCTCAGTGACAGGGGAGCTCAACAAAAAATGGACACATGCACACTTACACACAAAAATATATATACCTAGACAAATATGCAGACTGATTGTCACTGGAAACCCCCCAGAGATACTGCAGAACATGGACTATCAGTAAAAAAAAATTAAAATAAAGTCCTGAGATAACATCTGACAGTATTTTAAGTCCTTGCAAGTGCTCTCTTCACTCTCAACTAGAACAAAAACCCAGGACAAAATGCTCTGAAATCAGAAAAATCAGATTCAGTTCTGTATCTGAACTTTACTGTCCGTGTAACAAACAGCTTTTGAAATCTACATTTGTATTAATTCATATCAAGGAGTTGACAAGAATCTTATCTTCAAGTTCAGTTGAAAGCAATTTTTTCACTAAAATGGTGCATTTTAAGTAATTTTAATGAACAAAGGCTGCAGCATCAGGCTCCTACAATGTGAACTTTTGGCCTGATAAACTCAGTGGGAAAGATATAATATTCCTTTGAACACAATATTAACCGTTTTCCTTTTTTTTTCCCAATAATATAATGAAGTTCTTGTATCTGACATAATGTACCCAGTTTCTTAAGCACTCTTTGTGAGTGAAGGGCAGTTGCACTAACTCAGTACAGAGCAGGAGTGCCTTATAGGATGTTTCCAGATGGTGGATAATGGCTCCAGTGCTCCTAATGTGAATGCTATGTTAAAGAGAGAATCAGAAAGATATAAACACACTTTTTTTCCTTCAGATGATTCTCACCAGCATTTCCATGCAGGAGCAAACATCCCTATGGTGAATATTTACTTATCTTTCTTTTCCATATGAAACATTTGTCTGCCCTTGGCCTTGGCTTCATCTTGGGGCAGGATTTTGTTAAGCAAAACAGAAAAGATAAGATAATATTCATCTTTGCTTGGCAACAGCAGCAAAGCCAGCAAAAAAAATGCATTCATCTTTGTCCACATGGCAGTAGCAAGAACAAAGCATATTTATGTTTTTCCTATGTATGATAATAAGGCCCAGATTTAAAAAAAGTATTTCTTTGTCTCTGATTCTAGCAATGGCAAGGACAGAATTACACAAACCCCAGTGTTGCTTGCAGTAGACAGCAACGAAGCAAAGGTTTGGAAAAAATTAAAGAGCAAGAACTTTTTTGAAATTTAGTTCGGGAGATCACACAATATTTAGGTTTTTATTAACCATATCATTCTGCTAACATCCAGTATTAATCTTGAGCCTCAATACTGTGTAAATAACTTTGATCTCGGCATGCAGTTATGCCTCAAAAACACCTGACCATATGATGCAAGCAGCCACATGATCTCCCAGAAGTTAACTTAGATTTTATTTGAGTCAAGATTTCTTCACTGTTCCATAATCTGTCCTTTCAATGTGGCTTCTTACTGTGCTGCTGGCAAGTTGACATGACCTGCTATGACTGATGTAGCCTTAGGACTGTTCCAGTATATTGTTTCATCATTTTAATCACAATGCAGTATCTAAGATACTCAAATCAAATGTATATTGAAATACAAAGTTATGCAGATAAGTGTCAGATAACCTGATACTGTAATTGCAAGAAGATTCTAGGAAAATTTGATTTTTGCTAAAATAGCATGTTTTTCAGAAAGTAATTTTTATTGTAATTGTACTTGCAATCCTTTGTTTATCACTTACGTGAAAATCTTTATATATTAATTCTAATCCTTTTCTTACTTGTAATATAATTTAATGGGTTTAAGGTAAAATCACCATTCACACAGAGTTACACATAGTAGAACTGGGAAACCTGTAGTACTTTTTATTCAAGTTAACGGGAGGTCAAATGAATCCCTGTCTTAATGGATTTTGCATTTTTACTGGATTGTAAAGAAAGGATACATAATTTCTTGTAACAGTCCTGAAGCATATGCTCTACAAGTCAAAAGCACTCTGAGTTGTATTAAATGGATTCTTAAGATGCTAGAGATATTAGTCCCTCCATACATCTGTCATGTCTCAAAAGCTGCACCTCCCCTCACCTTCCCCAGCACCAGTCTCTCCTGACTAATCATCTTTGAATGGAAAATTAATGCATTTAAAAAAAACCCAAACCAATAAAATTCTTTATCCAGTTACTGGGTCCTCCTTAAAGTCATACGTTTGCAACCTGTTTTCCAGGAGAGGTAACTTCCGGAGATTTGTTCCCTCCAGGGTCACAGTGCCTGTAAAAATATGAAAACACAGTAAGAGGATCTCTGACAGGAGGACTGTGACTGTCTCTGTTAACAATCTACTTCATGGAAGCAATTATTAATTTGTTTTTTTTTTTCTTCTATATAAACTACATCTTCATGAAACTTCCATGAGACAATATATTGAAGGATAAAAATCAACTAACAGAAAACAAAGCCTGGAATAAATAGTAAATTCCCGTGTAAATTAAGAGAGTCTTATATCAAAGATGCTTAGAAATCTAAGGACAAATTTATCCCTCTGCATGTAACTCCAGATTAAATATACTGTAGTTCTGCACATCTTTAAGCTCTGAGAGGATGATTCAATGTTTTGAAATTCCAGTTATTCTAAAGGGGTTTTCTTTCTGCTCTTTTCTTTATTTATTATCTGCATCTTCTAGATGGACCCAGACAGTACAAAAGTAAATGGACAGCTCCTTCAAGAACAAATTAGAGCACCAAGATAGAACGTTATCTAAAAAAACAGTATTAATAAGAATGAAAATGCAATGCCAGTCTGAAAACTAAATCTGAAGTTACTGTGTTCAGCTTGCTACAGATAAGTCGCTAGCATAGTAAGAAGTGAAAGAAAAATAAATTCAGGCAAGGCAATGAGAAACACTTTTTTCAGTTGCCGAATAATAAATGTGCAAAGTCTCCACAGGGCAAAGTTGTGAACACAGAAAACACTAGGGTCATTCAAGTAATGACTGTATATGTCTGGGGAAAATAATGTACAAGGAAAGGATGAACCTCAGTGGGCTGAATGGCTTTTTTCATTCTCAATATTCATGCATCACAGCTGTCATACTGCAAGGTACATTAAAAAGAAGAGATTACATGCTGATGGCTGTTAGATCTCTTCACCCGAAACCCAGCTCCATATGTGTCTAGTTGAAGAGCTTCTGTTATTCGACACCCACTGAGCTCACTTGCAATTTAGCCCTTCCAAGAGCTGCATAACCAAGCTCATTATTTACTTTTACTAAAACAGAAATAGCAACACAAGTGATTCCAGTATAAGTGCAGATCAAGTATTGTTAGGACAAAACTGTGGCATTCCATCACCAGTTCTGACGGGGTGTGGGTAGCAACATTTCTAAAGCGGTAGGATTTCCATCATTTGCTTGCCTGAACAAAGTGGTGAAAACATCATGATAAAACCCCTCTGTCTTTAGCACCCATACGGACACACAAAGAACTTTCAATTTTATATCCTATGCCTGCTAATTTACAAGATATTAGCTTTCAATCCTAAACTAGAAAGCCTTCTGCACTTTAAGATGTGCTTCACTGAAATTACTCTGACTAAGGAATGCAGAAAAAACAGTAGAGTTGCCATTACCTCTCTGAAAGCACATTTTTGTAGATACCTTGCTGCTAGGTCTTGTTGCTTCAATGGAATTGAAATGATGTGAAAACTGAGGTCAGCTTCATCCAAAATTTATAAGCCCAAAAATTAAAACCAAACCAAAAATCTGTGCCAAAATTCTAAAATTGTTTAAATATTTAGTGTTTAGGTTTTTCAGCAATAGCTCATCAGAGTTTTCAGTTTTGAAACTATTATTGACTTAAAATGTATTTCTTTTCCACAACACTGTGAGAATGTTATAGTATTGTTGTAATATCACATTAAAAAGAAAAAACTGATGTATGACAGTTCATTGAAAAGAAGAAATTTCTAAAATTCATGGAGTTTGTTTCCATCTTAAAGGATGATTTCTGTTCTCCATATCTAATGCCTGATATGTTTGGAAAAAAATTTGTTTCTCTTCAATAGAAATTCAAGTGAAATTTTAATTTTATTATTTGTGTTTGTGTGAAGAGGCAGCTGATTTGGAGAGTGTATAATTTGTGGGGAAAGGAAGGCAAATCGAGATGAAATTTTGATTTACTGTAAATATATCTATGCTACTTGAAGTACTGGCACATTTCAGTACATTAATAATACACAAAACCTAAAGTATTTGACCTTATATACATGAATACTAGCATTTGATCATTACCTCTATCAGAAATAATAACAAATATTTAAGGAAATAACTTTTCTTGTTTCTGTTTTATTTGTGTTTCATACTCATGATTTAGTTATAATAATAGCTACCCTGTATTGTCTCTGAAAACTACTTCAGAGGTAAATATTATGAACACTGGGCAATGTGACACATATGAATGTAGGTAGCTGAATAGCAACATGCAGTATTTGTGAACTCTTGTTCAAAAATCTAACGGGTGTGCTGATCACACATGTCTGTGTCCATTTTTATTTGCTTTGGGAATACTCACAGGCCTATGTGTACTTAAATGTTTAGGAAATTACTGTTTTTCACAGATATGTACATATTCATATGCCAGCTGGCTGTGCAGAAATTACAGTATTTGCTTGTATTTATTGTTTTCCCATTTAGAAAACTACAGTTTATTGATGGGCAACATGAAAAGTGGAGAGAATCTAGGTTACTAATCAGAAATGGCAACATAAGGTTTTCAAACAATGCCAAATGGTGCATAAAGACCATTCCTGCCAGTTTATACATGAATACAGCTAGTGTGCTAATTGAATATTTGACTAACAGGGTTAATTTTAACTGACTGATATTCAATATCTGTATGCCTGGCAAAAGTGGAATCATGATTTATGCAGAATGCTTCCTTGCCATTTTGTTGGTTGTAGGCCCTCTAGTATAGTAAAATTTGCTTTCAGGTTTTGGGGGAGGTGGTGGTGGTGGTTTTTTATTTTCTTTTTCTTTTTTGACTAGAGAATATATTGATAATAAACCCAAGTAGACTGTAATAAATCATTTCGTACTTTAATCCATGTCTTGGTTTCACTAGTATGCCATCATTAACAGAGATAGTTGGAATACCAGTAAACAGTAATTTGTCTGAAAAACTTTATTTTCCAGGAAGTTTTCATTGGGTAGTTTGTCAGACACAAGAGAAATTCTCTCAGAACGCGATGGTACCTGACATCTATTCCACAACCTAATGGCTGTAGCCTTTGATCTATATGTAAGATAATAGAGTTACTCTGAAGGAAACAAAACAAAACAAAACAAAAAACCCCAAACCAACACAAAAACCAAACAAAAAACCCCACACACTTGTTCTGAAAAGATCAGATTTCAATAAGATATGAAGCAACAATGAAGATTTTGTCCATTTCAAGGTTGAGAGGAAGATTTTGTTGGTTTTGGTTTGGGTTTTTTTTTTAAATTTGAAATATAAAACACTTAATTGTCCTTTCAATGTCCTCGTTGCCTGTGAGTATGCTTGGAAAGAATTTATAAAAGCAGTAAGGAGATAGTCTGGAAATTCTGATACTTTGGTCTCATCATATGTATTTTATAATACTTTGAAATATAATTGTCTACCATAAGTTTTCCTTGCAAATGGTATGAAAAGCTGCATCTGATTTATTCTGTCCTAATCAAATTAATCTGAACAGGTTTTTAGCATTTTAAAATCCATCCTGTAATTTATCTATGCAGACTGGGACCTATGAGGACTATATAATGGTTTATTTGGTATGATACACGTAATGGATGTTTTCTGTATAACACTACTATATTAATATGGTTTTGATTCAAGTTTTAGGAGGTTTTGGTTTTTTTTTTTTACTTGGTTGAGCTGCTAGAATACTTCCTCAGCTAATGATATATTTGGTCTACTATTTGCTTTTTAAATTGGATTCAGATTTTTGGCTTGACTAGGTTGTCTAGTCTCTGGAGTAAACAATTTTTTCCTACTAGTCCAAATCAGCTAGCTTTATGTGTCATTGTGGTTTTAAAAAAAGAAAATATTTAGCTCATCTGCAATTTATATATATAATATACTTAATAATATGTAGTACTCTTTCATGTGCATATTTTGGGTAAATGTTTACATCACATCCTAGCCCTTCTGAAAAAAATCATTTATCTTATAGCCTATGATTTGTTTACATCAACATTAAACATGTTTAGAAGAAAGATTGTAAGAGAGTAATTTCACTTGCTGGCTAGGAAAGACTTAATATATATTGCCTTGATCTTGGTTAGATTTTCTTTACTAAATCTACAGTAGGTGCTAGACCTGACTCATGACCTTGTAGTATCCTTTATTGCATACATTTATCTGAGAGCTCACTACTCCATCTACTTATATTCACCATACACATTGATGATATATAGCCCTCAGTACTCCCAAAATTGTAAAACTTCTTTCTTTTCTTTCAGTGCTGCATAGGCTTTCTTTCAGTCCCTATTCCTGACTATTCCTATGCTGCGACCTGCTGTCCTGGATAATCTGCAAACAATCCTCTTCACCTTTACCTACACTTAATCCACAGTGTTATATCTTCAAGTCTGGATCAACTTTGTACCTGTTACTTTATATTAATTTCAAAATATTTGGGAATATAATTGGCCTACCAGAGAGGGGGGTGGGGAAAGAAGAGGAAATAAATGCCCACATTCTCATGAATGAGACATTTGTTTCCTGATTTCCAGAACAATTTTTAAATCCAAAAGACATGCATATCCCAAGCAAACTCTGAAAAAGTTCACCCACAGTGTTGATGTTTAAATAAACTAGCTCAAGTAAATGATTGATTTGATACTCAGCCAACTCTTATTGTTTCATTATTGAGATAGAACATATATTGCCCCATCCTGGATCTGTGTTGAAAGATGCTGGTGACATAACCTCAGGTGAGATCATATAGCCCTAGTCAGGAGAACAGAAATTTAGAATCATAGAATCGTTAAGGTTGAAAAAGACCTCCAAGATCATTAAGTCCAACCTTCTGCCCAGCAACTGCATGACTACTAGACCATGTCCCAAAGTGCCTCCAACCACCAGATCTCCCACCAGTCCTTCTCTGTTAGTAAACAGCAGGTCTAGTGAGGCACTTTCCCTGGTAGGTTGAGTCAGGAAGTTGTATTCCACACACTCCAGGAACCTTCTGGACTGTTTTGTCTCTGCTGTGTTGCATATCCAGCAGATGCCTGATAAGTTGAAGTACCCCACAAGAACAAGGGCTGTTGATTTTGAGACTGCCAACCACCTGTAGAACACTTCATCAACCTCTTCATCCTGTCTGGGTGGTCTATAACAGATTCCCAACAGGTTATCTGCCTCATTGGCCTTCCCCTGCATCCTTACCCATAAGCATTCAGCCACACCATCACAGTCCTTGAGCTCTACACAAAACACTCCTTTACATACAGGGTCACCCCACCAGCTCTCCTTCCCTGTTTGTCACTTCTGAAGAGCTTATAGACATCCATTGCAGCGCTCCAGTCATGAGTCATCCCACCATGTTTCTGTGATGACAACTATATTATAGCTGTCCCGCTGCACAATGGCTTCCAGCTCCTCCTGTTTGTTGCCCATGCTATGTGCATTGCTCTAGATGCACTTTAGCCGGGCTATTGATTTCACCCCCAACACTGGCATGCCACCCTTAGGCTCAATTCTAGAGAGCCTGGTTTTATCCCCTTCACCCTTCACACCTAATTTAAAGCCCTTTCAATGAGCCCCACCAACTCATGCACGAGGATACTTTTCCCCCTTTGAGACAGATAAACTGCATCTGTTGCCAGCAGACCTGATGCTGTATAAACTTCATTATGATCAAAACTTCCAATATTCTGGTTGACATATTGGGCCCTTTGTTCCCCTCAGAAGGGAATCACCTATCATAATTACCATCCTTTTTTCCTTAATCGAAATAGTCCTGAGGTGTGGGGGTGATTGACTCACCCTGGCGATCTCCCTGGATGGACCTTCATCTCAATCCTTGTTTGTTTGGCCTTCAAGTTCCAAAGCCCCAAACCTGTTGTGTAAGGGCAACTGGGAAACTAAGGGAGGCTAGGATAGGATTTGCCTGCCTCCCTATGCTGGGACCTGTTTCCATTCCTCCTGCCATCTCTTAGGGCCCTTCTGTCTGCCTGGCAGCAAGAGGTAGGGGGGGATCCTCTGCTTTTTTCAGATCGTCTAGTTGTTGCCCTTTTCCCAGGGTGTGGCTCCACCAGTCGAATACTCTCTCTCACAATCCATGATACTCCTTAACCTTTCAAATCATGCTCCCAATTCTACCACACATCTGAGCAGATCATTCACCTGCTCACAACATACAAGGGTGTCCCTGCTGTCCTCTGGTACAAGTACCAGGCTCAGGTACTCCCTGCAACTGGACAACTGCGTGGCCACATGTTTGTGCGGGAGCTCTGTCTGGGTCCCCATATTCCTTCTGTCTGAATGGTGACCATGGTCAGGTCCTCTTCTGGGAGAGAAATGATCACTAGTTTCATCAAGAGGGGAACCAATTACCACCAAGTGGACTTAACTCTTGCACTGGCAGAGCTCTCATCATCCTGCCTGTGTGTGCTTCTTTGCAAATTGAAATGCCCTAGGTGTCACCCAAGGTAACCCCCTCATTGCTTCTTTGCTTAGGGCTGCATTCCATCAGGGCTTCTTTCATGCAGGGAGGATGTAGTCCTGGCAGATGACCTTGGCGTGTTTATGCCTTGTTCAGATCTGCCACTGGTGGTGCTGGGTCTGCTCACACCATGTATCTATGTAGAAGCTCAAAGCTAAGGTAGCTGCCTAGAAGATGTATTTCACAAAGTTAGACAAAACCAACTGAAAATACCTGCAGCTTACAGAACACCTACTCCATATTATTTATGCAGTCTGAAGTCCTTGAGGTTTACTACAAGTTTTTGTCCAGCTGTGTAAAATACCACTTCAACAACAACCACTGCTATTTAAGTTATAAACACATTAGTGGACTTGTTAATAGTAGTTGTAACCAGGTATATCTATGGCACTGAAAATTAATGACCATTTCAAGGCTGTCATCAACTCGATTTTTAGCACAGTAGTTGGATTACAGGTAATTGTCAGGTGTTCTGAGAAAATAAATGTACTTTTTAAAGGCCAGTTTTTGCACTCAGCTGCAATTTATACTCCATGTAGCCTGTAGGCACAAGAGCTTCATTGTTCTGTAGAAAACTGGCTTGCCATTCTCTCTTTTTCATGCTGAATGAAAGTAATTGACCAAATTTAATGTATCTTTTGGCCACAAATATTGGCATAAATGTCTTTCACTTTTGCAATACAGGACCGTAACACACTTCAGCTACTAGGATCCACAGAAGAAAACAAATTTAGTTACTGCAAAAAGGACATCAAACTCCCATGCAGTAGCTGTGAGGACTGGCTTGTTTTGTGGAATACAGTTTCTCTTGAAAGTTCATGTTAACACCTGTATTTGTTGTCACTTACTGGTATTTTCCTGCTATAGGTTTCTTTGTTTTTTTAGAGATGTTTAGTAACAATTTATTTAAACTTCATTGTTATGTGGTGATTATTGATATATTGCAAAGGCTTGGGATTTTTTGTCTGGTTGTTTTTTGTTGGTTTTTTTGCAAGCAATTCTTGCAGCTTGCCATTTTTCTGGATCAAATTGCTCTACTCATCTTCCTAAAGGTCTTGGGTTTTGTAAATTGATTTATATGGTAACCTTGAAACAAGGAGAGACATTAATAAACCGTTATGTTTTAATGAATGGCTTGTCAAGTACTGTTTGACTACCTCAGTGGCCAGAAACTCGCTTCCTCCAGGAACTGATTAGAAGGGCAAGGCTTCAGGCTCTCACTCATGTCTGTGCCTTGCCTCATTTAATATTCAACAGCTGGCAGGAATAGCATTGATTTGAAGGACTCATTTGATTACTAATGACTTTGATATTTCTATATGTCTCTTAAACTTGTTTTTAACTTTTTACATTCAAGCAGGAAGACCTGGCATGGCTTGGAAATACTGAAACTGTCTGAATGCAAGCTACCTAACAGTTCTCTGGGTCAGAAATTGCTGAGGATCTCTGAGTGTGTAGACACAGGAAGAACTTATCCAGGTCATTCAGAGTCTCCTTATCTGCTTGATACTTCCTGAAATATGTTTGCTTTCTTCAGCTTGTCCATTTTTTATGTCTTTCTCCTTGTAGCTTGGCTCCCAGAAGGGAGGTGCAGGTTGTGCCTGGCATCTGTATATAGGGCAATGCTTATTACACCTCTAGTTTTTCATGAACCAGAAGACCCCACAAGCTGTTAGAGCTAACACACGGGCCTAAAAAGTCCCTTTACCTCTACCTTCATCACACTTCACCCTCTGTGGAGGGGATCACAAGGCAGGCTCAGAGTGTATAGCCTCATGTTGCATACCTACAGCAGCTCTGGAAAGCATTTTCCAGAACTTAATCATTCCATGTGCAGTCCTTCCCTTGCACGAAGTGCAGCAAGACCTAAACTCACTTACAAAAACAGATTTTGCCTAAGTATAATCAATAATAATGGATTAATTTTCCTTAATTTTATAATTTCACATCACTGTTCTGTGTTTGGGTTTTTTTCAGTGATAGTTTTGGGGAGGTTTCTTGGGGCTTTTTTTTTTTTGCCCCCTGCAAGAGCTAAGGGTTACAGTGCTTGTAATTCCCTGCTTTGGAAGGCGGTGGTAGAACTCTTGCCGACTGCAGGGTCTGAGCGTTTCAGAAAATACTACTCAAATACAAATAGGAATCTCTAGTTTTCAGTCTTGTTTTTACTGGAATAATGGTAAAAACAACCCAGAAACAAACACACACAAAAAATTGGAATCCTCGCATACATCAGTATAGCTTACCTGCACTTAGAGGTTCATTCGTAACCTTGTTGTTGTTAGTGCATGAAATGTTCCTGAGCCTCTTTTTGACAATGGTAATTTGTTTCTCTTTCTGTATCATTTGAGTATCTGATTTTTAGTCAACAATGCTGTTTCCAGGGCCATCTGTCTGGCAGATCTGGTCTGAAAGGAAAATTGAAATTATTTGCATGTTGCATGTAATTGTCTGTAATGTCTGCTCTTTCTTCCAAAACATTCTGAAAATATATACTGCATACATGCATAAATCATTAAATGCCTAGATAATTGAATGTAGAGGGTTGTCACTGAAATAAACAAGGAATTTCACTCCTGTGATGAGATAAAGGTGAGATGAGTTTTAGTATCCTGGAACTTGGTCCCTATTGTCCAACTGAGCTTACTCATCAGGTTTTCATAAGCTGCTTTTAGAATGTTATACACAGTAAAGTGATCCTTGTCTTTTATTATTACTATTATTATTATAATTATTTTGTTGTGAGTCCACTCTAACAGATTTCTTATACCCATACTTAGAGTTAGTATTACTTGGAGTTCTACTTTGTTTTAAAGTAGACATTAAATTCAGACCAATATGCATTGGATGACACTCATAGCAATGGAAGAAGCTGTTGAATTGCACAGAAATTAATTCTGAATTGTGGGAGCTGGATTTAATAAAATTGCCATTGCTTGGGAAATAGGCAGTTGTTACACATAAAGAGATTTTTATGAGATGACGCATTCTTTTTTTCAGATAATCTAAAGAAATTTAGAAAAGAACTTTTGCTCTGTGTGATACGACTGTCATCAGAGCCAAGAGCAAGAAAGGTGGAACAGCTTCAGTGCAGCACAGACACCTGACGCATACATTTACACAATACTCTTCTTATCAGATTCTATGGTCAACCCAGTATACCGAGTTCCTAGATATACCTGAGTGATAGTGCTCTGTTATATATAATTATTATGTATTTGATATTGCATATTACATCATACACTGTAATAGCTAACCAAATCACCAAAAATGTGTAGAACAACTCTAGGGAAAACTTCTGAAATTTCTGTGATTTGTTCCATTTCTTGTCTTTATTGCTGTTTGATATTTTCACAAAGGAAGGATTAAAGGACAGGAACAAAAGTAATTCCTTACAACAAAAATAATGTTTTCTTTCTAATTTAATGTCTTGCTTTGACTTTCAAAGTACTGTATTTCTCTTCAGACTGTTTTCATTTTATTAACTGTTTTTGGCACTGTTCAGAATCTGTCTCCTATTCAGAAAGTTCAACTAAGTGACTCTGGTCTACTAATTTATATGGGCTATGAAACTGGTCTTATGTAGTCAACATATATTAGTAGATATACCTTCAATATGAGCTTGTGTATAGAGGGAAAAAATATTACATGTTTCTGTTAACCAAGAATTTAAGACAAGAACCCCTTTGGTTTGCAATACACCTTAAAGGACTTGTTTTGAATAAGATTGACCTGATGTCAAGTATAAAAGTATCATGTCTGTACACATCTTTGGTTTTGACCCACTTCTCATTTTAGAGATTAGAAATGCAAAACTCTAGAATTAATAAGCAAAAAATTAATGTTTAACCTACCAGCCCTTCTACCCTGAGCTTTGACTTTGCCTTTCTACCATTATGACTATGGTTTGATATCAAATTGATTATCACATCTATAATTCTACGTAGTATAGAAAATACATATGGAATTTAAAAGCAGTCTATCTTGCTATTGAACTCAAATTTAAGTGCCAGCAAATCTAGTGTAAAATCTAAAATGTTGTCTCTTTCTCTCTCTCTCAGTCCAGTTAAGTAAGACCAGAGGGAAATAGTGAATTTATCCAAGCTGGCAGTAATAAGTGATCTGGGAGCAGAGAGGGATTTTTAAATGTACTTTGGGAGATATTGTGCTGAAGGAGAATAAGCATGGTGAGGAGAAGAGGAAGCTGGGGACATACTGCTTAACAACAAAACACTATGGAGCTAACAAATGAGTGATGGCCATCAGGTTGATAGTTCCATGTTTTTATTTAGACATATATAGTGTTCACCGACACAAAACAGGGCTTGATTCTATAAAGGAGTCTTTGAGCCAAACTGAACGAAAACTGTAAATAGTAAAAAAAAAAGACTACGAAGGCACAGGCTGACATCAACTTTGCTCATTTCTTTTGTTATTGTTATGAATTTCTATATACCCCTGAGTGTGGTTGATTCTTAGGTGGGGATTGAAGTTTACACATACCATCAAAAGAAAACAGACCTGAGTCAGTGAACATTTACCCTCTTTTTTCCATCCAAATGTACCTTGATAACACAACTGAGACTGAAAAGTACCACAGATTTGGTCTCTTCTGGGATTCCTGATTGTTTAACCTGATTCACAATAAAAAGATTTTCTGAAGAAAAAATTTCACAGGTCATATAGCGGAAGACACCTGATCTAGAATCAGATGCTTCCTCTCTTTTCTTCCCTGGACAGGAGTGCTCCAGAAAATGATTTTTTTGTGGATGAGCAGGGATTTGAGTTAAAAAATTGCCATTCACTAACTACAATAATTGAACTCTTTACCACTCAGTAAGACCTGATTTTTTTAGGTGGGGTGGTCATTTCTCTGAATGGGTCAAATTGTCTCCTGTAGTTCACAGCCATCTAGGATTCTGCAATGACTTTCTGCAAGGGTGGAGATGAGCAAGTCACTGGAGCATCTCTCAGAATTCAGAGACTGTCTGTCCCTTTTGGAAGGGATGTTATTCTTTTGGTTATCTGAATCGCAACATTTGTTGTTCAAAATTGTAAGTGTTCAAAAATAGATAAATCATGGAACAAATCAGTTGATTAATTTCCATGATCACTTCTGATTACATCGTAGTGGAATGTGTGGGCAGCAGTATGCAATTTGAAGAAAACCAGACAGGTAGAGAATCCTGGTTTAGTTTTCTATATGAAGATACAGGTGATGGTTCGGCTTTTAGTTATATGGTTCAGCTTTTAGTTATTTAAATTTTTCTTTGCTTTTCTAATGTAGAGTTCTTATTTGTTGTTGAAACTTAATGAATTAGAGAAGAAGCAATCTAGCGTACGTATTTGTTATTATTTATGATACTATTATTTTAAAGGGACTTCCACATACAGCCAACAAATTAGCAATGACTAAATCTTCTGTAAATCAGAGTACCTCCATTTTAGTCATTACAGTAACATTGACTTTCACCAGCAGTTAAAACATGGTCTTCAACATCATTCAAGTTATGCTACAATGTGTAATTATATACTATGATCTCTGCCAGCAGTGCATAAAGAATTCTTTAGGGAAAATTTGCCTAGGCCTCTCATATATAGGCACATGAAATTCACATATAAAAGCATTTATGTGTATGATCTATCAAGATGCGGCTAGATGGCCACATCCAGAGGGTAGTGCTCAATGGCTCAAAGTCCAGATGGAGAGCAGTGACAAGTGGTGTCCCTCAGGAGTCCATACAGGGGCCTGTCTTGTTTAACATTTTTATCAGTGATATAGACAGCAGGATTGAGTGCACCATCATCAGGTTCACGGATGACACCAAGCTGAATGGTGCTGTTGATACACCAGTTGTGCTTGCAGCCCAGAAGGCCAGTCGCATCCTGGGCTGCATCAAAAGAAGTGTGACCAGCAGATCAAGAGAGGTGATTTTACTGCTCTGGTCTGCTCTGCTCTGGTCAGACTTCACCCAGAATACTGCATCCAGCTCTGGAGCTCTCAGCACAGGAAGGACATGGACCTGATGGAGCAGGTGCATAGGAGGGTCACAAAGATGATCAGGGGGCTGCAACACCTCTCCTATGAGGACAGGCTGAGGGGATCTGGGATTGTTCAGCCTGGAGAAGAGAAGGCTCCAGGGAGATCTAGTAGCCAGTACCCAAAGGGAGCTTATAAAAGACTGGAGATGTCCTGTTTACAAAGGCCTGCAGTGAAAGGACGAGGGGTAATGGTTTTAAATTAGAAAGGAGTGGATGTAGATTAGAAATAAGGAGGAAGTTCTTTACCACGAGAGTGGTGGAGCACTGGAACAAACAGGTTGCCCAGGGAGGTAGATGAGGCCCCATCCCTGGAGACGTTCAAGGTGGGGCTTGACAGAGCTCTGAGCAACCTGCTGTAGTTGAAGAAGGCCATGGTCTCAGCATGGGGGTTGGACTAGATGACCTCTAGAGCTCCCTCCCAACGCAAACATTTCTATGTTTCTATGTTTCTAAGTCTTAAAGATAGAGTGAGTCAGCAGGATTTGAGAGAAAAACCCAGAACAGGTACATTTACTGAAGTCCACTAAGAAATATTGCATGAATACAAACTAGAAGTTATTTGATCAAATCTGATCCAGTGTTGTTAATGGAAGTTGTCATAAATAAACTATGTGAGGTACTGACATGATGTGTCCCAGTGGTGTCAGTAGTTACAGAGGGCCCTTAAGCATTTTGGATTATGTTTTTCATGTCTGCTTACACATCTGTGGTATCACCTCAAGTGTATGTCTCCAAGGACAGCTGCAATTTGTCTAATCAGAGCAAGTGTAGAAGATTTTACTCAGGCAAATGCTCACTTTTCAGTCAAGAGAAGTTCTTACCAAAGTAGTCTGAAGGATTTGCCTAAAAAAAAATTGGCAGACATATACCAGATATATGACTGAGACATTGCCTGTCATTTTGGTAACACATAATGACTAAAAAGAAGACAGAAAAAGAACAGTATGAATAGATGTAATCTGTGCATGGCTCTTGAGTTCCTAACTCCAATGATTGAGTTTCAATTCCTGCTTGGTTGATGCATTGCTATTATATTATTTTTGTTAAAAACATGTAGTCTATAATGTTGTTACTGATATCTCCCTTTTTGCATTCAGCAAAATGTGTTTTCTCATAGCTTCACTGGCATTGGGCACATTATGTTAGTCACTTGGGAAGTATTTCATGCGCTCATAACACTTTATCAGCATGAAAGGAAGCACAGAGAATCAAAACAAAAGATTTCACACAGAGCAATAGAAAACAAGACTTGCACTGTAGAATATTCATGAAAGGCTTGCAGTAGAGCTGAGAGGTATCTGAAGATAGCAGATATTGTGATAGCATACACAGTTCTCAGTCTTTAAAATTGTATAAGCCCTCAGGTACAATTATTCATAGCCTTGCACAATCTCATTCAGTAGTCCTGGAGTATTAAACACTTGTTTGTAAAATAAAGAATTCCTTCAGCTTCATTGATTCTTCTTATGATGTCTTGAAGATAGTGCTAACCATTTAGATTAGTAATACTCAGAACTCTGTACAAGACAGCTGCGTATTTTCTGTGACACACAGCTGTAGGAAACAAAATATCATTGATGAAAACAAGTTAGAAGAACAAAGACTTTATTGTAGCCCACATGATGGTTTCAGCTTTGATTCACCAGTATTTGAGACACAGAAGAACAAGTTTATGAGCTTGAGCAGAGCCAAAGCACAATGGTGCAAACTGGAGTGAGAATTTTTTATGTGTCTTATTTCATTGACATCTAAAGTAACTAAGAAATAAAAAAGAGAGGAGAGGGTTATAATAAAATGCACATGTTAATATTCACTTACTAAATTCTGCTTAAAGTCTTGAAATCTCAAAGCTAATTTAATCCAATTGCCTTTCAGCTAGTGTCTTGATCCAACTTTCAAATATAATGACTTTTTAATATAACTTGCACTGTTCTGTATCCAAAGTTGGATGTAATTTAGTCAATCAGAACCAACATATTTTGTAATTAAGCCTCACACCTGCACAATCTCTACATTAAAGTATTAATAAGTCTAGCTTAAGCCTAGAGGAAAAGGATTTTTAGAGAAGATGCAACCCTAAACAGCAATTATGTTCTGTAAAGCATAGTATAGATATGCCATACCACTACCCTCCATTATTTATGTATTCTATCATAGGCTAGGAGAAAAATCTGTTTCTTGTTTCTTCATTTGGTGTTCTACTATCAAAGGTAAAACTAAGCACTAAAAGTTGAAATTAAACTTGTGGAAAATTAGTGTACATTAATTATTTAATATATAGAGTACACTGACATTAAAAAATGGATGAGACTGAAAAACACATTATAAAAACATGAAATTAAGCAAAGCAGACAAATGTCACTTTTGTTGCTGATTATGAAAGCAGTTACTTTGATATACACATTCTAAACCCAAGATTTGTGTATAATTAATGGGATTTTTTTGATACTGACATTGTTTATAGCGACAAAATGGAAGGACTTTGGATATTGAGAGATTTGAGGGTGAGAACTGACTTTTAAAATATAAAGTATGAGCTACTGAAAAATGCAGTTTGGAGATCACAAAGAACTTCATGCTATCTCAATGCAGTAGCATCTTGTTTATGTATCATAGTTAGTACCTTGAAAGGTGACAGTGATAAAACAATAACTAATGAGATAAAGATTTTGTGACTAATTTTTCCACTATCCAGCAGTGCCAAGTCCTACCATTTTTTAAATTTAAATTCCACCCAGTCTATTCATTAAACTGGGGTGTATAACTTAGTATTTCTCAAACCTACATATCAAAGAATGGGTTTGATAGGGAACATGAAAAGTTTCCAGTCCATCCCCATACTTCAGGTCACTTGACAGACATCTGTCTAACCACTATGGCATTTCTGCAATGACAGAAAATCTGCAACTTTCCTAGGCAATTTTTTCCTACTGGTTCATTATCCTTACAATCAGGATGTTTCTTAAAAATATTTATGTGTAATTTCACTTGCTTGCATTTAGTACTATAACTTCATGTTTGGTTGATTTCGGGCAGAGAAAACAGACTATTCCTTTACTTCTGAAAAAAAATATGTATCTGAAGATTGGTTAGGCATTACTTTTCTTTCAGGCTAAACAATTCCAATTATTTCAGTCTTTCCTTTTAAATCATGTCTTATTCCTGACCAATTCTTACATCTTTTTCTTCACACTTTAACTTAGTGACCAAATACAGATATTTGCATCAAATGAGAACCCACCAGTGCTGAACAGAAACATTACTTTGTTTTGAAGACAATCCTCTTTAAACATCTGAGTACCATATTTAGTGGGGTTTTTTTACAAATAAATGCAATTGTTGACTTGTTTGGGCTTGGTCTGTATGTTTCTTGCATCCTTCTCTTTCTTCTCTGAAAACATGTTACTTAGCTTCTTGTTCCTTAGTCCAGACTATTTCCTCCTGGAGTCACTCTAGACCTCAGAATGGATGTAGGCACCCTGCACAAATAAGGCAAAACCACCTCCATTTTTTTTGCAAATATGTACTTTTAGGCTAGTATTATAGTCAGATTAGGTGTCCCACAAAGTCTCTGTTTACACTTATTATGAATGTTGAGACAAAAAGAACAAAGAAAAAAATCACTAGACTAGTTTAATAAAGATCTGAATTTACAACCCTTATTCATACTGCGAAGTAGATACAGAAGAGATTTCAATCAGCATAAATATGATGGTGTCCTGTGAAACTGATACAGAACAGGATCCTGTAGTTGTGGCATTAAGGGAATCAGATGTCTCATTCTGTTCCTTTCTGAAAATATGTCTAATCTACTGTTCATTTTTATATACCAACTTAAATCCTCTCACACACATATGTAAATGTGCACATACAGTGTGTATCAGAAGTCCCTGTAGGTGTTGGTTACAGTTTAAATTAAAGATATTATCACTCCAGAGATGTTTCCCCACTGAAATATACATAAAAATGGTTTTGTGTCTTAAAACTGGAAAATTATTTCAGCATTTTTTATCTAGAAAATAAATTTATATAAGGAGGACCTGAGTATCTAGGGTGGGAGAAACATGAATTTATTTATCTATATAGTTCAAAGGTTTGATAGGTTGCACAAAGTCAGGTCTCCAGTGGTTTTTTTGAGATGCTCTAGGGTATCACATCTAACTGCCAACTACTGGTAAAGAATAGCACAAATCATTTGGTAAAACTGCTTGTCCTAGAAATATATTTCAGATAGCCTAGACAATCTGAAATGGCAGCAGTCATCCATGTTTGAGCAAATCTAATTCTTAGCATCTGTCAATATTTACCTCATCTTATTTATATATTATTATTTTCAGTGAGGTCTTGATTCAGTTGGCTTACAGCTAAACTTTTGAGATGTGCTGGAGTATTAACACCACTACAAAGAGCTGTCAGATGTAAAATGACATCAAACCTATGTCATAAGCACAACAATGGGAATCATTTGGGGCATCTCAAAAGGCACTGGACACCTCTGTTGAGGCAACCAGTTGAGTCCTGGTTACATAGGTAATTACAGTTACTCAAGTCTACTCGGCCAGCAAAGGCTAAGTTCAGTTATCTGAATTCACTACATATGTGGTGTAATGTCAATTTGAGAACCCTAATATTTTCAGGATATCTACTGGATATGTGTGGAAACCCTTACAGGCTGTCAGGTGAAGAAAAATATACGTTCAAGCATCTCAGGTAACCATACGCACATATGAGATGGTCTACATGTTCAAAACAAAAGTCTCTCTAGCTCTGTATTCTTTCTCACGTTGGTAATAGATTATAGAATCATAGAATGCTTTGGATTGGAAAGGATGTTAAAGATTGTCTAGTTCCAACTCCCCTGCCATGGCAGAGACATCTTCCACTAGATCAGGTTGCTCAAAGCCCCATCCAACCTGGCCTTGAACACATCCAGTGAGGAGTTATTCACAGCTTCTCTGGGCAATCTGTTCCAGTGCATCAGCACCCTAACAGTAAAGAATATCTGCCTAATATCTATATCTAAATCTACCTTCTTTCAATTTAAAACTGTTACCCATTGTCCTGTCACTACATTACCTGATAAAAAAGTCTCTCCCTGTCTTTTGTGTAGGCCCCCTTTGAATGCTGGAAGGCTGCTATAAGGTCTTCCCAGAGCCTTCTCTTCTTCAGACTGAACAATTGCAATTGTCTCAGCCTGTCCTCACAGGGGCAGTGCTCCAGCCCCCTGATCATCTTTGTGGCCCTGCTCTGGACTGGGTCGAGAAGGTTCATGTCTTTCTTATGCTGGAGATCCCAGAGATGAACATAGCACTCCAGGTGAGATCTCACAAGAGAGGGGTAGAGTGGCATAATCATCTCCTGCGACCTGCTGGTCACACTTCTGATGGAGTCCAGGATGTGATTGTAAACTAGTTTTCCTGAACTGACCATTTGCTTACAGATTAAGAAACATAATGTGTTGCCATTAAAAGATGAAGTTTGAATATTTCTACTGTCAAAATGGTAATAATTTCAATATATTTATTTTTCATTTTAGCTAATATTTTTAGAAAAAATTCTCCTTCCTCTTGGGCAAGGGTTTGGAGAAAGGGCTAATCTCAAAAATCCTTCGTAAGTGACAGTGTTCTCTCACTGCCTCACCATAGAGCATAAATTGTTATGTATAAGAACTGCTGATTCTTAACCATGAGCCCTGCACATTGGTGCCAACTTCCTTCTTTTCATCTTCGCATCTGCTTTACACACCAGGGATGGCATTTATTTATAATAGCCAAATAATTCACGTAACAACATGGGAAATACTTGTAAATGCAGTCAACCAGTTAAATACAAAAACAATTCTACATGTAGTTTGTCAAATTTGAAGAAAATTAATGTACATGTTTGTGTGTACTGTCACTCTTCGATCATCATACCATTTTTCCTTCAGAACACCCACTTCCTGCTTGCTTGCTTATTTTCTCTAACTTTATAGCTCACTTTGTTTTTAAATATAGCTTTGGAGTAGAGGAAGATATGCATGGTTTGTGAAGAAATTTGATAGGTCTGCAAGAAACTATGGAAAGTTAGGTTCTCACAATTTCTAAACCTGCCAGTAATGAGACAAAGGATGATCCTAAGCAATATATCACTTGCGAATCAGAACAGAAAGTACCTGATACACATTCTTTTTGAAAACCATAGTGCAAAAATGTGCTTTTAGGTGGAATTAGGCTTTATTTAAAATGTGAAACTTGGTTTGTGGTTGACTGTACTCTGTTGTCTGTAAACGCAGGTGTGGTAAATGCCTGCTAGTACAATGTGGCTTATATCATAATTTGATATTTAAGCAGGTTATACCAAATATATGGTGCTCTATGGCTGAGAAAGAAAATGCGTATCTATCGATGCTGAGATACTAACACAACTCCTTATTATTGATCCACTTCATCTTTGTTCCGTTAAGCAGGAGTACAGAATTGGAAAACATATTCTAGATAATTTCATACACAAGTAAGAATGTTTGTAGAAATTGTGTAGAAGGAGAAAAGTGTTCTTAAAAGGAGAGAAGAGGAAGTCAGAAAATCAGGATGAATCAGAATATAATACTCAGGACTAATACTCTCTGTGTTATAAGTTTTGTGTTCTATCTTATAAAGATGAAGGTTTTGGGGTTAAAAAAACAAACAAAAAAAAAGGCTGGATGAAGGATAAAAAGCTATATGAGGAGGGAAAAGAAAGATTAAGGTGATCACAGGGAACCAGAAGGGTCTGTTTACTGTGGAGAAACTAAGTATAAGACTCAGAAAGAAAGACTAAAAAGAAAAGCCTCTCTATAAACAGAAAATAAGAACACTAATTTAAAATATCAAGTCTCCTGATATGTTGTGTCCTAGGACAATTGTTCAGCAGTTTCTTACACTCCTTCCATCCCCTCCCACTTTTGGCTTTCAGTCAGAAGTGGAAGGAAGCCTGACTACCTTGGTGACTTCACCCTAGAAACCTCTCCCTTCCTCAGTATATGTTAGTGGGAAGGTAAGTGAATAGAATTTGGTATATTTGGTATAGAAAAATGTCCACCCCATGGTAAATTTAAAGTAGTAAAAGTTAATATAAGTTTTTTCTAGTCCAGTCAAAGTGCATATGTTCACCCTAAGTTTCTTTTCTCATATGTGATTTTTTTAAAAATTTATTTATTAAAAAAAATAATGCTCTAGCTGACTTTGATATTATTATTCTTTATATCTAAGATTCAATTTCTAGAAGTCATGATAATTTTGCCTTAAGATTTATGTTTCTAGAACCTGGTAGGATTTAAACCTAAAGCCAAAAAAAAAGGAAAACCAATGAGCAAACAGTGCACAAACACCTTTGTAAGTGTGTAAAAATGTTTGTTTAGTTTCAACATAAAATACCTGAGTATTTTTTCAACAGTTTTTCTTAAAATGATTTCTCTGGGAGACAGACAAAGAGTGTGAAGTGTACACTTGCAAATGCTTATTGATTACATATGGAGCTTGCAGAAAGAAAATCATAGTTGCAGGGAAAAAACCTCACAATTACCTTGTACTAGTTGTCCTGTTTCCAGTCCACCTGTGTTATATTATTGCATCCTTTCTCCATGACCTTGAAACACCACTTCTTGTTGTAATTGGAAACTAAAACTCACAACTAGGAAATATCGTTGATGTGGCTATCATGCATAGTCTTTGGTTTTTGGTTTAGTTTGGTTTTGATGTGTTATGGTTGTTGTGGGGTTTTTTTGTTTGTTTGGGGGTTTTTTAGTTGTTTAGTTTAGTTTAGTTTAGTTTAGTTTTGTTTTGTTTTGTTTTGTTTTGTTTTGTTTTGTTTTGTTTTGTTTTGTTTTGTTTTGTTTTAAAAAAAGCAAGATCTCTACTAACCGCCGATATGAAAAACTATCAATCTTTGCTTAGGAAGAACTCTAGATTTTGCTATTTCCTGTTTATAAGGATTTTACCTTAACAGGATAGGAATGTTTTAATAGAAATGTAGTATAATAGTATTAAGAGAAAACAATTTTTGCTTCTTAATGCCATGTTTTGATTTAAAATATTTAATGAGCTCATATTTATCTTAGTAACATAGATTATGAAATTCATTAGTGGTTTTGGATAATAAAATAGCATACGTTATAGAATAGTGTTTCCTAAATAGTGATCATCAGCTCCCTACCAGTGACCAACTTATGTCACAAAATGATAACTCCTTTATAGTATTATTATTTAATGTTTTAATGACGAGAATGTGTTTGGTCTCTGAAGAATGTTGATGGCACTTAATGACCAACAGGTTTATATAATACCGTATAGGATGAATTAATCACTCTATAGACTTCTAATGGGTGTCAAAAGCCACCCTGCTTTCAAGTTATTTTTAAATCTGGTACTTAATTTTTAAATTTTTTTTTCTTACAAAAAAGGACTTAAAGGTCTGAAATCTGAGATGTACACACTAGGAATTTTCTAGCAAACTGGTATCGATTGACCTTCATCAAAATACAGTGACATTTAATATTTTTTGTATGTCAAACAATCTAGCTGTCTAATCTAATAGGATCTTGTGTGCCAATTTGTACAAGATACAGCTACAATAAAAATGAGGCTTAGGAATGAAAAGGCTGTCAATACAATTTACAACATTATTGCATTCCAGTTTGTCAAGCTGCTAAGATATCATAAAGTTACAGACTAACAAACTAGGAATAATACATAAGATCCCATAGAGCTTTCCAAAGGGGAAAAAAAAGAGAAAGAAAGAAAGAAAGAAAGAAAGAAAGAAAGAAAGAAAGAAAGAAAGAAAGAAAGAAAGAAAGAAAGAAAGAGAAAGAGTTATTATTACATATGTACATCCTTCATATAGTATGTTTTTCCAGAAACTGTAGATTGCTTTACCTACTTGTTACCATTCAGAAAACATTACAGTAGCAATATTAACTTGTTTATTTAATTTCTCTTTAGAGTTAGACAGTCTTAGATGAAATTATTTACCTGTCCACAGGGTTGAGGTTTTTTATATATTTTCATCATGAAACCAATAAAAAGGCAGTAGTAAGTAACATATGTGTTTACAGTAACTGTTGGCATTATTTTTTGAAAAAAAAATTAGAATTAAAATGTTCAGTTTGTGTATTTGACAAATGATACATTTTCAGTACTCTATGTGTGATCTACAAATGACAGAAAACCATAACTCTTCTGGTGTTGTCCAAAAGTGAAGCTGAGATGACACTGGCTTCATTGGTGTATGTCACTGCTGATTGTATAACATAGCAAATATAAAGGAATTAGGAAATCAGTGTTTCATGATGAGGTGGAGACCCATGATGTTAATGAAGGTGCAGGCTTGATTTTTACACTGTACAGAATGTACTAGGGAGGCCAGGAAACTGGAATACAAATAAGCACTCTGATGTGTTTTCTTGAATTATTGTAGGATTGTACTATAAGGCTATGAAAACATATAGGGAAATAAAGCCTCAGATCAGTGCCAAGCTGTATCACTTAATGGACCAATGCAAAAAAGTCTTCAGAAACCAAACCTAGGAATCTTGTTGAGCATAGATATAGAAGTAAGTCCCACTTACCAGAAAATACTCATTCTCTTTCAGCTTCTTAGAGATGTCAGTTGTAAAAAGCAGTTTGATACCTTCAGGCTGTGAAAGTAAATAATTTTTCTGAAGACATTTATGAAGATGATTCATAGACTCTGTTGCAGATACTGTGGCATCCTACTTTCTCCAAGAGTCAAACTGTGTAGATAGACTATTGCTGTGTCTCACTACTGTTGCTGGTAACCTACAGGTACCAGGGGGACTACCTTCTAAAATAAAAGTGTGGGTTTAACCCCATTCATGTCAGTTTAGATGAGGTTTTCACACTGTGAATCACCCTTCTGATTTTGTTCATCTAAGTCCTAAAGCTCAGAACAGAATATTTCAATCCTAGGGAGGCAGTGTATTTTATCAATGGCTATGGAGCAAATCTCAGGGGAAATGAGATTGTAAAGAAGTACTGGCAAATTTGCCTCAGTTTTTTCATCTCAGATACAATTGTCATTTGAAATGAAAATACATGTTGCTCACAAATGCCAGAATCTATACACAATAAAAGCTCCTCAGCTTGATTTTGTTGATGTTTTTCTGGTGGGTTTGTTGTCATTTTGGTTT